>OOFJ01141946.1:0-10091 GCA_900323375.1 Benthosema glaciale
GGTGTTGGGGGGGGGGGGTGGTGGGGGTGTTGTTGAGGACCAAATGTACCGGCTCCCAAGTGCCACGCATTTTGAGCTGGGGCGACCCTGTTAAAAAATATATTAAATAATAATAATAGATGAATGGTTTTGGACATACAAGGTTTCCTCCCCAGCAGCGACATTATCTTTAAAAGACTCTTTTATACACTTTTCTTTGTACAACCTCATCATCACTGTCTGTCCTTAAATGTTCTTTTTATTATTATTATTATGTTTCTACTACAATTTGTCCTTTGAAGTCATGCAAAGCGCTTTGTAACAAAACAAAGTGCTAGACAAATAAACATGATTATTTATTATCATTGGAAAAGCAATCAAGCGAATAATGCTTTTGGCAAGCAAAGTCTGCAGTTGTTGTGCATTACTGTATGATAAGCCACATAATCTGCTCTCGTACTGTCTGCCACTATAACTTTATGCAGGGGAACACAGCATGTGTACTACCGGTATATCAAACCATATCTGCTGCCAGTGGTAGACAAAGTACTTTATTTAGTACTTTACTTACTTTACTTAGTAAAAGTTTCAATATACTGCATTGCAGAAATACTCTGTTACAAGTAAAGTCCAGAAGTAAAAGTACAAAAGTTTTAAAGAACCAAAATAGAAGTACTCATTATGCAGAAAGTCCTGTTTCACAAGTAAAAAATAAAAAGATATACAGGCATATATTTTCAAAATAGCAGATCAGCTATTTTCAAATGGATGTAAAGTAAAGTAAAAGAAAAAAGGTTAGGTTTTTTTAAGGACAGATAACAGACCATGCACCATCAAACTATCTTGCGACTGCGACAAAATACTTGCAGGTTTGATGCTTACTTTTATTGTATTTATTTATTTATTTATTTTGGGGCGGGGGTGCAGGATTAGTTAATCAATTTATATTATGAGAAGATCCGTGAAAGCGTTTGGATTGCGGCGTGCAGGCGGGTAGGGTATAATAACATGGCGTTCCAGGTGTTCCCTCCAGACCACGCTACTAAACAATGCTTCTGTGATTGCACCCTGCGTCATCCCAGAAGAAACAGCCAGCGGCCCTCCTACTCCTCCTCCTCCTAAAAATACACTCCTGCTCTATCTTGTTTCCGTGGTGTCGCTCTGCGGAAACAAAAGGTTGTTCTATTGACAATTCTTCCACCAGTTATTCAAACGTCTAAGTTTAAACCACATGCTTCCAGGCCCATGCAGTCATTAGACACATCAACCCACAGTTGTAAAGCTGTTATACCCAACAGTTGTGCCACAGCTCAAAGTCAAAGTCGTACCGATTAGACACACACGTTACCGCGGTGAAACTTGTTTGTTTCACCCATCTCTTGGAGTGGTCAGCCGCAGCATGTGCCGCGCTCGGGAATCATTCGTTGATTTGACCCCCAATCGGGGTCAAAAAATTGATGCCGAGTGCCAAGCAGGGAGGCATTGGGTCCCATTTTTACAGTCTTTGGTATGACCCGGCCGGGGATCAAACCGCGACCTCCCAGTTTCAGGGCGGACACTCTACGGCTATAGAGACAGTTATACCCAACAGTTGTACCCTACCCACAGACAGATATACCCAGTTATAGCCTCCGGCGGCAGTGGCTCAGGGGTAGAGTGACCGCATGGCAACCGCAAGGTTCCCAGTTCAAACCCAGTCTTTCCCAGAGTTAGTGTCGAAGTGTCCTTGAGCAAGACCCTGAACCCCTAATTACTCCCGATGTGCAGGTTGGTGCCTTGCATGGTTTCCTCAGACATCGGTGTGTGAATGTGTGTGTGAATGGGTGAATGTAATTCACAACCTCTGTAAAGCGCCTTGGATAAAGGTCCTATATAAATGCACCATTTACCATTTTCAGACAGTTATATACCCAACAGTTGTACCCACAGCTAGTTATACCCAACAGTTGTGCCCATAGCCGTGTCTTTGCTCGTGTTAATCTGGTGTTGTTGTGACCTTGCGGTTGTGTCTGGTGGCTATTGATAACTTAGTATTCAAGCGGTCTTTTCCTCCCGGCAAGCTGGAGCGTTCTTATCGCCACGTTTATCACACTCACTCACTCCCGTCTGGTTTAGCAGGCAGGCCGAGTGACTTTAGAGGCTTAGACACAATAATAACACTACACGCCCCAAGCAAGATAAAGAAACCACTCCTGTAAGGAGAGACACACGCCGCCCACTCTAATCCATATCATGACAAAGCATTTTTTTATTTATTTTTTTGCCAGTGGTGGAAAGTAACTAAGTACTTGTACTTACAGTATGTACTGTACTTGAGGAAATGTTGAGGTGCTTTTACTTTACTGGAGTATTTCAAATTTGCAAGAGCTTTATTTCTACTGCACTACCTCTCATAGGCAAATGTTGTATGTTTTCTCTACTACAATTATTTGAAAACTTAATTTCTATTTACTTTGTAAATTTCTATTATAATTACAAAGCATGCATTATACCACTTAAGCCCGATATGCCTTTTGAAAGCTGATCTCGCTTGTAGATCTGCTATTATCATATATTTGAAAATGTGTGAAAAAACAAAAGTGCCGCTGTCTTGATTCCAGGCTAACCAATTTCATCCAACCAGGATAAGATCAGCTTCAGTTTTATAGTGTTCCATTTCCAATTGCTGCAGCCTGACCCACCTTAACTGAACCAAATCTTAACAGTACCAAATGGACTCTAAACAGGCCTATTTGGTTCCATTTGTACACTCTAATATACTATAAATTGGGGTCCCAGAGATAGAAATGCCATTAAATGGGGGGTACGTAGCCTAATGCATGTCAATTTGGGGTTCCTTGACATGAAAACGGTCAAGGAATTCCTCAACTGGAATACATGAGGTTTTTTTAAGACTTACTAACAATATCACTTACAGCACCTTTAAGCCCTCTGTGAAGTGTTGCAGCGATCAAAGGCCATTCCCTCCCATCTTTTGAAGAAGAATAGAGAGCTCACGTTTCCTATTAGTCCCTCTGATGCTCTTTATCTGTGAGAGCGAGAGGCGGACAGAGGAACGTAGTACGATGGGATTTTAAAACCGCTCCTTACATGTCGAGGCAGAGCCTTAAAGACAGCTTTGTTAACCAGAAGACTGTGACGACATACATTTCCTCACCCGAACACATATATTATACTCTAATGAAATATGTATCAGCCCCGCTCATGGGGGGATGGACCATATTTGTCTAAAGGGATGTGGAATCCGCCAGGGGTCTTAGTTAGTTACCCCCCCCCCCTCTCCACACATGAGAGTACAAGCTACGGTTTGATGACTAAATGTTTGCTTTTCGGCTGCTTGTTTATTTCACTAGATGAATTATATACTGTATTCTGTATACTGCTGCTTACCGAGTCTTGTTTTTGTTCGGATGAACATGCAGATTTTATTATGTACCGTGTAATAATGATGAGTCTTGCTTTGGTTGGTTGGATGAAACACACAGTTTTGTTCAACAAAGCAACAGTGTTCATTTCGTCGACTACAACTATGGCGAAGAATGTCTGTCGACTTAACTAAATTAAAACTAAGCAATGATGACTAAAACTAAGCATATTATTGAGATTTTTGTCAACAAAAACTAGACTAAAATGTTAGGGAGGGACTAGTGGTTAAGAGATCCAGTAGAAAGTAATTTTGTTGCGCTTCTGTGTTGCGCTCTGAAAATAGCAGCTTTAGCGTGCAGCCTTGTGAGCTTATAGAATGACTATTTTCAGCATGCAACCAAGTGTAAAATCTGCCATTATATGACGCCATCATAAAGGCCTGCCAAAATACCCCCCCCCCCCTCGCACACACACACCCCACAACGTCCACCAATCTCTTGCAGTGTGTGTTCGCCCAAAGCCATGACCATCAGTGAGTCATGTTCTAGTGTGTTGTTGTTCCAATCCTCCCTCCTCCCTCCATGGAGGTCTGGAGGAAGTCTCTGAGCTCTTCCCCGGATGCGCGGCTTCTAGGAATTATTTATTAAACGTGTCTTGATCTTGTCTGTTGATTTTGCGCGCTGCTGTAACATCTTAATTTCCCCCTCTGGGACGATGAATAAAGTATACCAACGTAAAACGTTTCGATTGATTGAATACTTTTATTAGTCGGAGGTGTAAACAGCAAAAGGTACAGTCAGACATTAAGGCAGAGAAAGGGTCGAATCAGTTTGTTTTGTTTTCGTAGGTCTAATACTTAGTTGCCTGTAGTGTGTTTTAACAGTGGGCGACAGCAAGACAATTTTTCCGGAAGTACATTGTTTGTCAATGGGACTCGGCAACTACTGGTGATAGCAGGCAAACAGTCGATGGTAGAAATGTGGGCGGAGGAACGTCACCCGAATGGAATTCATGTGTCGCTCGCTATGGTTCTCCCGATGTTAAAACGCACTGTGAGGTACACAGCTGCACTATTAATGAGACACTATTAATGTGAACACTATTGATGTGTGCACTATGTAGGTGCAGTCGGGTAATATAAAGTAACTTAAGTACTATACAGTATGTTCTCGAGTACTGTACTTCTGTACTTCAGCCGATCTACTTATACATTGTCTGTTTTCAAAATATTTTTATACATTTGAAATGTGGGTAATGGGTACTTTTACTTTTGTACTTTAAGTATATTTTGATACCGAAACTCTTGTACTTTATTTAAGTTATTAAATTAAGTAAATTCAGAATTCCAGACTTTTACTTTTAACAGAGTGTTTCTATGGTGCAGTATTGATACTTTTGCTTAAGTAAAAAAAAAAAAGATAACTTTTCCCACCACTGTATCTGGGTGAGCCCCTCCCCCACCATGATACCCAGGTTTATCCTCGTTTCACTCCTGCTGTCCCCAGGCTTTCCCTCTCAGAATGCATGCAGGTCCTGAGATCTGAGGTTAAGCCAATAAAACCTGGGGGCCATTCCACAGGATGTCTTCTAAATCCTAACAGTTATCTGAAGAACCTGTCGCCTGCTGCAGTATATCAGCGGTGCTTAAAACCTTTTCCTGTCCAAGACACCCAGAAATCATTATGTATTTTTGCCGCCAAACCCCATTTCAAAAAGTTTTCTTCCAGTGACCTCCAGATGCAGAGATTTGAGTACAAAATGTTGGCTTTAAATATATTTATAGGCTATAAAGATTTCTACAAATGTTTGTGATTTATTTCAAAAACGGCAGATCTACAAGCTCATAGCGTGGCACAAAGTGACACGCTATAAGCTTATAGATCTTCTATTTTTGAATAGCCAAGGTATAAAATGACACAGATGCTCTCACGGAAGGAAGGGGTTAAGCCCAGCAGACGTCGTTCAAGCCTGTTTACAGCTAGCAGAGCACCAACCTGCATCTCTGAGGACGTTCAAAGTAAACACTTGTTTCCTTGAAAATGTTCAAAGGCTTGAATGAAAAACCACAACATCTTAGTTCTCCGACGACAACAACAACAACAACAACAACAACAACAACAACAAGATAAAAGTCCATCCATGCAGACTTTGGGACCTCCACTGCGACTATAGTACCTTTATTGAGGAGGATATCCCCTCGAGATGATGCATCGTCTCGTTCTCGAGGGGGTCCTCATATCAAAACTACAACAGGAATAGTAGACAGAAAAATACAACAAATACGTCCATGCATACATGAATAAGAAGAAAACAGAAATTCAACAAGCACATCCATGCATATATGAATG
Source organism: Benthosema glaciale (assembly GCA_900323375.1). Lineage (NCBI taxonomy): Eukaryota > Metazoa > Chordata > Actinopteri > Myctophiformes > Myctophidae > Benthosema > Benthosema glaciale. The sequence continues at coordinate 5,694 of OOFJ01141946.1, forward strand.
AGAAAAAACAGAAACAAAAGCTCTACTGAAACTGGCTGCTCCCACCCCATCTGATCACCCACAGAATAACAGATTCATGTATTAATGCAACTGTGTAAAGCTGAATGAACAATTGAACATACTGTAAACAAAAGCAAACTATAGTTTAATACATGCACATACTGTACTGTAACATGCATCAACATGCCTGAACGAATGCACAGAATACAAACAGAAATCAAGAAGCAGGAGCAGGTTATTTGAATATGAGTAAAGGATGGATGCTTTAAAGGTACTGAAGGACTTAATAGATCCAAGGGAACTGGGGAGATTGCTCCAGTCGTCTGAGGCCTTATATTTGACATCACGTCGACCGACGTCTCTACTGATTTAGGTAGGGATAATGAAGTGAGGATAGTCTGTATGCCTTAGGTTGTCTATAGAGATCCAATAACCTGAGGCGAAACAGGCATCATATGCCGCAAGAGCATCATCATATGACAGACTATCTAATCAGGGTTTATATTATGCTTCCTGCCATGGCGTTCATCATGGGTCACTGTTGATCTCTCTCTCTCTCTCTCTCTCTCTCTCTCTCTCTCTCTCTCTCTCTCTCTCTCTCTCTCTCTCTCTCTCTGTGTCTCTCTCTCAATATATATAATTTATTTTGGCATCCATTGTTATGCTATAAGACTGTGAAGAACATGTTTTTCATTTCCTTTCGCAATGCCATCTGACAGCTCACTCAACACCCACTGCCTTCCTTTCATTTTTTTCTTTTTTCTTAAAGCAGCTGCTTTAAGAAAACAGTGTGACAGCTGGTGGATACTCGGCTTTAATTGTTGTAGATGATCTTTGTGTATGTTGACATGGTGGAAAAATCTAAAGGAGTTTGTTTGAAGCAAAGTCAAGTTCTATACTGCCCTATCAGCCCTCATTCGAGGGGGCATGGTAGTGCAGTTCAGGACGCTGTGGGCACTGGTGGCATGTTCTCTCCTGCACCTTTCTGTGTGGAGTTTGCATGTTCTCTCCTGCACCTTTCTGTGTGGAGTTTGCATGTTCTCTCCTGCACCTTTCTGTGTGGAGTTTGCATGTTCTCTCGGTGTCCCCTATGGTAGTAGGTACCATCACAAATACCATCATGCATTAACCCTGGTCTCTATACTGCCTCCCCCTGGTCAGCCGGGGCCTGATGGAAGGGAAAGGAACTGGTTGGAATAATGTTTTCCTTCCATGTGCTACTTCCTACTGGAGAAACTCCCACATGTCAGGTGAAGAAGTGACCTTGGCAGAGGGAGTGTAGTGGCCAGCATTACAGCTCAGGCAATATTGGCACAGGTTGAAAAATGGGTTTCAAAACAGTGCAATAAAAATCTAGAAAAAAATAAGTTATAACATCCCTTTCAGCCCTCGTTGTTAAAATGTCACAGAACCAATCTCTGTTATATACCAGTTTTTACTAATATGAAAACATTTTAAAATAGTTAAAATGGCTGATCTAAATGGCTGATCTACAAGCTCACAACGTGTCAATTGGCTAAATAGTAAAAATATGACTAATATGTTTGTCAATTATGTAGTCGTTAGTAACATAAGTGTAAAGTAATACAAACAATGAGAGAAAATAACCACATTTCACGGTTCCTGAATCTGATCAAGCTTTTACAAAATGAATGCAGAAACCTGAGAACATCTGTCCCCTGAAAGACAAACAGATACTAAATAATTCTCCCTGCATTTATTCATATAATAATATATTATGTTCTGTGAAATTGGCTGCAAATGTTTGCAAACTATCTTTGTTGCTAGGCAACCATACACAAAGGTGTTCTCTGTGTGATTTACATTTGCCTTATAACAGTATACTTTACACACCATGTAAAATACAATATTTATTCAAAGATGAAACTGTTTTATTAATACCAGGGGTGTAAAAAGAATGTCACAATTTGTCAAGATTTATTTATTTTAATTTTAATTTTGAGGAATTCTCAAATGATTATTGATTTTTTTGTGGAAAGCTAATCTTAAATACGGGACATTTATGGGACAAATTGGTTCCAACCCTGTGTTAGGAAACTCTTATTTAAACCAACAATTCAACTACATAAACACACAAGACATTGTTATATACTGTAAATGTCTTTATGGCGCATTGCTATGAAGCTCTCACGATCACCGCCAAGTGGAACCGTGTAGGTTTTCTTCCAGCCATTTTTCTTTTTCTTTCTTGGCAGATCCAGTGATTTAGCAAAAGGCACAACATACAGTATATACGTCCCCTGGATTCCTTTCAGCCTCCATGTCCACACTGGTCTGACACATTCCGTTTGATGCAGACACCACTTGAAATATTCAACACTATCACTGCCTTCACATTACCTGCATGTCCAAATGGATCCCACCGCCTCCCCGAGGATGTAGCTGCATAATCGTCACCGTCCGGGCAGAATAACATCGTATCTCCATATTTCTTGCTTTTTATGGCTTTTCAGAATATACAGCTTAGAAACGGGTGGCACCCGTTTCAATGTGGATTTTGACAGCAATGTTTTATTTAGTTTTTTCAATATTCTTTCAATTAGTTTCAGTAGGCATCGGAATTGTTTTAGTGTTATTTTTTGTCGACTAAATATCATTAGCTTTTAGTCGACTACTTCTGCAGTTGATTTAATCGACTGAAATAAAATTGTGCGGGCGTGATGATGTCGTAATGGCTGATTTTGCGTTTGGTTGAATAATGAAAATAGCAGATCTAAGCTCACAACGTGTCGATCCGCAACATCATTGTGAGGTTGTAGATCTGCTATTTCACAGCGGAGTGCAGCCAAACATAAAATTACATTGTCTTTTAGTTCTACTGGATCTCTCCTCCACTAGTCGCTCCCTAACATTTTAGTCTATAGTTATTTTGTTTGCAAAGTTGTCAGTATATTTAGTCTATAGTTGTAGTCATCATAGCTTAGCTTTAATTTAGTGTTCATCAGTGAAATAAGATAGTCGTATTTTCAGTCGATGTTGAGCGGTTTCAGCAAATAATTATTGACGATGAAGTAATAAATTGTTGAGGATTACCCTCACTTTCTGATATGAACACTTTCTGAACTCACTTTCTGATATGAACAACAAGGCCATCACACGGCTAGCACTTTCAATATCACGTGACACTGACCATCCCCTGTATCGCTTTTTCAACCTCATGCCATCAGGACAAAGATACAGAACATTACCATGGAAAAAGGTTTGTTTCAGTAGGAGCTTTGTCCTCTCAGCCATCGCGGCATTAAACAAACTGCCCCGCCGATAAGATGGTTCTGTAAACAGTGGGGATCGACCTCATGTTTTTGTAATGTCTTCGTATGTTTTTCTGTACTGTATTTGTTGTTTTTATTGTGGGTGTTGAACAGACCTGTGAAGATGAATATCCCTCGGGACAATAAAGATTATTATTATTATTACAATCACAGAGAGGGTGATTAGCCCACTATGGGAAGCAGGATGGTCTTAATCACCCTGAACAAAGGAATACAAAATAATAAAAAAATATTTAACTGCTTACGGCATGGGTATGACTGGCTTGGTCACATTGAATTAGATAATGAGTGTGTAAAACCTAGAGTCCTATTTTAATCATTTATATATATTTCGGTTAATTAGTCCATAAACAAATTGTGACTCTTCGTCACACTGAGGAAAGCTGTTGGCCGAAAGAGCTGTGGTGTTTGATCTAGTAAAAGAGCTGTGGTGTTTGATCTAGTAAAAGAGCTGTGGTGTTTGATCTAGTAAAAGGACCAAGATAGATCTTTCCAAACATACTATTTCTGACAGAATCGTTGTTGCACCCGATAAACATGAACTGTGAGTTATTGAAAAAAGGAAGAACAAAAACGCAAACAAACCAAAAAGAAAAACACACAAACAAACAAAAAAAACATCACCAAAAGGCTGCATTTTTCACATATCACAATTTACAAAAAACAAAGATTAGAATTTTCTTACAATAGCATCAATGGGCTGAAGGAATAGAAGCCATTTCTCCCATTTTGTATAGAACTTTTCTTTTTGTAGTCTAAGAATAAAAGTTAGTTTTTCCATGGTGTATATTTCTTTTGTAATGTTCATCCAATTATCTTTGGCGGGTGCATCCTGTTGGTACCAGCGTCTTGTAATTGCTTTTTCACTTGATGTCAACAGGATCTTGATTAAATATTTGTCACATGCTAGGAAATCTTCAGGTATATTCTCCAGTAATAAGAAGGAACAAGTAACTTAAAGCACAGAATGGTCTCCATGGTGGAATGGATATCCTGCCAATATTTCTGAATTTTAGGACACGACCAGAATATATGAGCGTGACCCGCCTCAGAGTGTCCACACTGGACTGCGAGTTATTCAACATACGAGTGCTTGCAATCTGTT
>OOFJ01141950.1:4301-14655 GCA_900323375.1 Benthosema glaciale
ATGGTGTCTGTTTCCTGTTTCTGCACACGGAGGGCGAGTGCAGGTCGAAACTGTTTTTTATACCCAGCACCCTAATCAAGGGAACTGTATTCAGCTGGAGTGGCACTTACTGACGAGGAAACTTCCCAAGAGCACTTCAAGTCAAGAGAGCGATTTCGGATAGGGCTTTATGGAAAGTCAACGTGCGCGCTCACGCTGGGACTTAAGGGCATGAGTGTGGTTCCAATTGAAATCGGTAAAGTCAGTGAGGGAGCGGGACCGCCCCTTTTTGTTGACTTTCCCTAAGTCCGTACCTTTGCTGCCTTTGGCAAAGGAATTACCCACAGTGCATAGCGTTCTGTTCTTTTGCTCACCACTAGGGGGATGCACCCTCAAACACTTTCCGTGTTGCCGTCACATAAGTCAGTGAGGGTATAGTCTACAGGGCATAGTTAGGACTTTGGAAAACGGCTATTGTTATTGAGCGACGGTCGTGCGGCTGTAGTCTGGTTCCAATGCTAGCAACATGCTAACTACAAGGAACTTTTTACCATAGACTGCGAACAACACAACGCGCTGGAATGTTATACGAGCAGCGACACACAACAATCGCAGTCCTTCTGTAGAAGAAGACTTCTTCAGCCTGTTGGGATAAAACCAAACGAAGATTTCATATCCTATGCCCCTCCAGGACGCTAACCTGCTAGCGTTAGCACGCTAGTCACTTTGTACTGCAGCTAGCCTGACGCTGGGCTAGTGAACGCTAGCTTTGCGTTCGTTGAAAATGGAGGCCCTTTGCCGTCAGTGAGGGCCGTTTGTGTTGTGTTGTACCATATCGGTCTAGTCTCTGGACAAACACAGCCGTCCCACCCGGGATTGTAACGTCGACACGGCGGCTCGGGAGGTGCGCAACGACCCCCCGGGGAGGGTGCCGTGACAACCCGGTGAACCAGACGGGGAACTATGCTGTGTTAGCATGTGGATGTTAGCATCAATGAATGAGTGAATGGACACATACTCGTCTATATATATAAAAAAAACAGTACATTTTGCTTGTACAACCAGTTCATTTTCCAGTACTACCAGTACCCCTTTTGCATCATCATCATCATCATCACGGCACCACCAGGCTAATGTCATGCACGCACGGGAGGAGCTTCGATCATTGATCAGACAGACACAACGCTGAAAGATCCCCTCAACCTACTACTTCTATTCAGTATTTCAAATAAACAAATCAATGTATTGTAGTGAAACGCCGTAACAACCAGCTGTTGGTTTGCTGGCGTGACGTGTCGCAGATCATAATAAGAACCAGACGTATGCGTGTTTTGTTTGTCAGAAGACCCGAACAGAATTAAGAGTGTTGTAATTTTCCTCAAGACAGTGGATCGTGTGTACATTTATTTATTTATACGAGTTGAGATGAAGGATCATCGGTGATGATGGATTTCAGGGCCGGTCCTGTGTCATTCAACAGGGGAGTGGTGGATCGTCAACACTCCCCGGCGAGGCCCGAGGCTTCCGGGTGACGGACATAAACATTATGCTTTGGACGTGATTTAGAACCATTTAGATATCTGTTCTTTTACCTACCGTCCACATAAATATATGTATTTTTCCATCTTCTTGGACGCGCACCAAGAAATGGCTATTTTAAAATGGAAGAACCATAACGCATCAGCATCACACTGAGACTGAAGTTCTCAGGGAATAAAAGCAGGACAATCTGCCGTTCTTGGGAGAAGAATAATGTTACTGCTGACATGACACTCAACCCATCACAACTCAGTGCGTTTTATAACATTATCAAATAACAATAATAATTGAGACGAGGGAAGAAGAGTGGCGGATGCACATCCACAACAACATGTCTGGATTTGCAGAATTCGTCCCCCCTCCAGAATGTCCTGTTTTTGAGCCAAGTTGGGAAGATTTCTCGGACCCGCTCGGATTTATTAACAAGATCCGACCCATTGCAGAGAAAACGGGCATCTGCAAGATCCGACCCCCGGAGGTAAACTTAAACTTGGAGTGATTAATAGTAAACATCCTCTGATTATATTCTCATTTTTTCGAGGTTTTGTTTTGTACTGCATGCATGCTTGGCATTTTTGGGCCTGTGTGCATTTTGCGTTAGCAACGTTAATGGCCATTGCACTAATAGAGGTCAAGTGAGGCTTAAATCCATCACCGTTCTTGTGCTGTTATTTTGATTCGCTCTTCATTTATACCACGATGAAAAGCAATCATCAGACCAGTCTGTTTGAATTCTGAATTGAGTTATTAGTTTTGTTTACGCTTAGTCCTTCGAGCCGATTAAAAAAAATGCTCTGATTGATAGCATATGGCTCGTTTAATTGTGAGAAATGCCATAAACACAGAGAATAACTTATAATTGCCTTTGCGACTTAAGCATTTAACGTTTGAGTCCTGCTCTAACCTTAAGTTAGAGTTGACCACAGTTGAAGAGACATTTTTAATTTATTTATTTAACCTTTATTTAACCAGTAAAAACCACATTGAGACTAAAGTCTCTTTTACAAGTGTGAACTGGCCAAGAGAAGAGGCAAAATAAGTAACAGCTCTGCCAGTAACAATAAATACAAGACGAATAACAGGAGAAACATAGAACGTTCATAAATACAGTACCCACAACCGATGGAGAACAGGAAAGTCTAATAACGCAATCAATAAAGGCTAATATCTAAAAACTAAGCAACAACATTTGCTAATAGACTAAAAAGCAAGGAGACCAACATTTCATCATCTGTGCTTGAGATATGTGTGCTTGGTTTGCCCTTAAGCCAATTACAAACGTAAGGAAATATGATGACTATAACTTACTGTAGCTTTCTTTGCAAATGCAGTGATTGGTCGCTTTATAACAAATATTTGTTGCCTGTCACCAAAGCTTCTTTTCCGAATATGATAAACTGGTAAATAATCATTTTGACTGAATATTTTTTTTTTGGGGGAAAAAGACATGGTTCAATCAAAGACATCTTTGTATGTATTTGTGAAAATAAGAAAACTGTAAAGTCAGGTCCTTTTTCCATTTTGGTGGTATACGTTAATGTGGTGACGCAGTGATTTGCTTCTGAGTAAAAGCTAATAATATGACTTGCCTCGCTATTAGGACTGGCAGCCTCCGTTTGCCTGTGATGTACGCAACTTCCACTTCACCCCCAGAGTCCAACGCCTCAATGAACTTGAGGTGAGTTTAACAAGCCTGAACGAATCCTATATTTATATTGTTATGTTTGCCGTACACCTGGATTGTCTCAAATGTAGGCTAAGATGATTAATGCCATGTGTTGTGATTGTTTGGAGACCTGTTGAGCCACTTTGCTTCACACTTAACAAAAATGACATACACCAAAGTTGGAGCGATTTCCACGTGATCACATCACAGTGGTTATTGTCTTCAGTGTAGTGCAACATTTCAAAAGACATCTTTTTTTAAACCAAAGGATTAACCAAGTTTGGAATAAAAAAAGGTTAACTTTCTGCATTGCTCCAACTCATTTTGGTCGATCTAGTGTGGCTGCAACCATTGTAAACAATGAGTGTTTTCTGGTTTTGATGCACAACTGATGCTTGCAGTGTGTTCTGGGCTTTACTCTCTCTTATCCCCTCTTCCTTTGCACCTACAGGCGCTCACACGGGTCAAGCTCAACTTCCTAGATCAGATCGCCAAGTTCTGGGAGCTGCAGGGCTCTAAGATCCGCTTTCCCCATGTCGAGAGGAAAATCCTGGACCTGTACCGCCTGAGCAAGGTAGAATTGATCAATATCTTCTTTTTTTTGTGTGTTAATGAAATGCTCGACTCTTGACAGATTTGTGCATGTTTAGTCGGTTTGGGAAAATAAGCTACTGAATACGGTACAATTGGGGTGGAGGCTGATGAACCTCATTCAGTGCAACTCAATTGCATTTTATAACATAAATAATCATTATAAATAAAATGTTACAAACATTCTCCCATCCTCATTAAAGTTATTCCCAGATAGCTGCATTGCAGACATTCTTTTCAATGTACGGTGTGTACTTTTGTCCAGCACCTGTTGAAGTTGTTTTTTGGATGTGTGTTTTATAACATTAAAAAAATAATCATTATAAATAAAATGTTACAAACATTGTCCCATCCTCATTAACCCATTTAGACCTGAGGCTGATTCTAAAAACGTCTCCTAAAACCTAACCTAAGGTATTCTGAAAACCTTAAAATTCTTATTAAAAACATAAAAAAAACATGTTGATATATGAGACACAGAGGTGTATGCAACGCGCAGAGCGCGCCGGCGCCTAGTGAAATACAACGTGTACGTGGCACCAGGTATAAATGGGTTAAAGTTATTCCCTGAGAGCTGCATTGCACACATTCTTTTTCAATGTACCATATGTACTTTTGTCCAGCACCTGTTGGAGTTGTTTTTTGGATGTGTGTTTGGAAATCAGATCACAGTATCAGTTTTGATCTGAGATACTGTATAATGATAAGAGTGATCTTTGTGTTTTCAGATGGTGTCATCGGAGGGTGGCTTTGAGACTGCATGTAAGGAGAAGCGCTGGTCCAAGGTGGCCAGCAGGATGGGCTTCCCTCCAGGGAAAGGTATCGGCTCGCTGTTGCGTTCCCACTACGAGAGAATCCTCTACCCATACGAGCTCTTCCAATCTGGAGCCACACTCACGGTGAGTGTGGTGCCAAGCAGTTTAATGGGCAAACGGGTGCAGGAGTTTTCTGAACAAACATATTATATATGATTTCTTCGGTGTGAATAAAAAGACAAATGTTGGTTCCACATCATCCTAAGTGACTAAAAGCCCTGAGTTTAATTAATTGTATAGGTGGTAATAGCGTAGCATTGTTTAATTCCAATTCCTGTGTTGCCGAGCTACCGTCCTGTAGATACCAGGATGCTGTTGACATATATCAGCAGATGTCGCTGCCTGCTGTCGTTCTAACAGCCTTGCGCCCTCTTCAGAGTTGCCATTGTGGCCATTATACACTCATTCGACACCTTTACTCGTGAGTCATATACATTAAGTGCAGATCCTTTTCCTGTGAGTCTTAAGGCTCTTTTAATAGACTGCAAGTTGCAGTGGATACGAGCGCCTTCTAAATGCCCAAATTGTAAATAATAGACTGCATGTCCTCACAAGCCCTCCAGATGTTGTTCACGGTTCACTGTTCAAACAAGGGGTCGGGGGAGGGCATTAACTCCAGTTGCCAACCAAAGGTGAGTACATTATGGCTGAGTGCATATAAGTAAGCCCTGCCGAGCTATGGGAGCCTATCTCCTTGTGTAGTGCGTGATGCAGCTTGATGTACAACTACACCCCCTGGACATTACCCCAAATCCAACCCTTGACGCTGAATGCCCACAGTAACCACAATGCCACTGAGCTATATGCATATGCACCAGTGAGGCCATGTCTGTTTGGAGGTAGACTGGGCAGCATTCCCTTCCGGGTGTTATGAACCGGTCTGGAGCGGATGGTAACATACGTCACGTTGTAGTCAATATTTGTAGTCAGCCAGCAGGAAACAACAAGGAGGAGTCAGTATTATGAATGGCAGAATTCTTATTCCGCCTCGTGGTTTCCTGCATGATGACTACAAATCTGACTACAACATGACGTAAATTACCCTCCGCTCCAGACTGGTTCACGCTGCGTTTTTGGAACACAGACCAGGCTTTCCTCCTTGGTGGAAAGCCTGGTGACGCGAGGTTAGTTTGGCGGTAGTACCAAGATTATTTAGCTTTTATCCACCGGTCTGCCTGTATGTTCTCAATGTGAATCCTTTAACCCATTTTGGGCAGTAACGCCTTTGGTGTTTCAAACATTGTTATACTATAGCTATTGAAAAATAGGAGACGTGCTCGTAGCGCGCCACTTGGTGGCACGCTACGAGCTTGTACGTCTGCTATTTTTAAGAAATCGTGAAACTGTAGCGCAAATCTTTCAATCAGAGTGAACGTTTTTAACTCAAATATTTGCTTCTGGGGTGTCTCTGGAACAACATATTTTCAGATGGGGGGTCGTCTACCAATTACATTTTTTTTGGGGTACTTGAGATGAATTATTTGAGAACTACTAACATAGAAATATGGGGTTTTCAGAAAACTGTCAGTATTTAGAAGACATTTTTAGCATCGTTTTCAGGTCAAAATGCGTTGACTTATTCACTGAAATAAGAAACTACATGATTGAGCTTTAAGTAGTTAACATTTGTATGGAGCTGTCTCAGCTTTTCTTTTTTCAGCGGGAGAGGAGTAAAAGGCTGGGAACCACTGTTGTATTCTGTAAGTGGACGAATCATTGTGATTCCCTCCGTCTCTCCCCCCACAGGGCGTCCAGCGGCTGTACGACGAGTGTGACGAGGACGAGCCCGACGAGGGAGTCGGGGAGGACACGGTGGAGGAGGACGAGCTGGACGAGGACGAAGACAAGGAGAGGGACAGCGACAGGCAGGGGTTCTGTGACGCGCCACACGCCAAAGACTCACGACCCTCCGAGAGGCGTTCCCGTCGCCTTCGCTCAGAGGTACAACAAGAGACGACATTTAAGTTTTAGTAAAATGTAATGTAAAAAAAGTATGATGCTGGTAGATGGTAGCTGGTTCAGGCAGAGTGCGATAGTCTCATAATAGAATGTTAATGTTTTTTTCCCCCCGTTGTCAATAATAACCCAGCTCTGGACAAGTAATTGCGATAGAAAATGTCAGTATAATAACAGTTAATTTAATTATTACCGGTGGATTACTGAACTACTACTGTTAACTGTAATTTTGAAAATGGTAAACTAGAGTCATCTATTAAAAAATGTCCTGTATCATTTCAGTTTGCCCAAAGGCAAATTACGCCCTCTCTTACTCCTGTCTCATCTCTTCTGCTCTGGCCTAGATTTCCAGCTGCTTCAGGCATGCTCCCCAGGGGAGTCATATGAGTCATATGGGGGGGGTCATATTAGCAGGCAGGAGCAGGCGCTTCTACTGATATGTTATGATGATCTTATGTTGTTGTCATTGTTCTTTTTTCCTCCAGCGGGAAAACAAGGAGCCAAAAGGCCTGAAGTTCTTTGGTGCGAGTCCCAAGATGGTGGGCTTGGAGATCGTACCGGCTGGTAAGAGAAGAGCGTCCCTAGTTTCTAGCTGTTCTTTTATATCTGCCTGGTTTTGAACCTGTAACTACAACAGATGATGATGTACATATATACAGAACATACGAACATGCCTTTCCACTCTTAACTTCCGCACGTTTAACTGTTTTAGACGATGGATTCCACAAGAAGCAACGTCACCTCAAAGCCCAGGCCTTTGCCATCAAAATGCGTCCACGCAAGGAGACCCTTGAGGTCAACTTTGTAAGTGCCACTAACCTTTTAGGCTTCCACGTTGCATTAAAATGTTTACAATCGGTGACAGTCACCCGCATTTGACCACTCGCTGATACACGTTGTGTCAATGTCCCAGATTGACCTGTACCTGTGCCTGATGTGTGGGCGTGGCGACGAGGAGGACCGCCTGTTGCTGTGCGACGGCTGCGACGACAGCTACCACACCTTCTGCCTCATCCCTCCTCTGCCGGAGATCCCCAAGGGTGACTGGCGCTGTCCAAAGTGTGTGGCTGAGGTAAGTAACTGCAGAGTTGATGGGTCTCTCTGCCAGCAGAGTCTTGGCACCAGAGCCCCGCATCGATTCGGGAGCATGATTCCGCGGTACCACTTAAATATACAGTACCTGTGGTCGGGAACAGGCAGTCAGAATAATAAGTTGTCCTAATTACGCAAAAGTTATGACAATTGAGCAGTTGAAACGAATAACGGTCTAAGTCCACACTATTGATCCATAATGTATACATGATGGCTATGGGGTCAGGACAGCTAGGCCTTTTCGGGGAGGGGTCAGATTAAAATATGGACTTAGACTGTTATTCGCCCCAACGGCTCAATTGATGAGAAAGTAAAAAATGTAAATGGCAAATCTGTTAAATCTGTTCAAATCTTTAGATTTTGTATTTGTTTGTCATTGTACACACATCTAGTCTCCTTTTTATATTTTATTTTATAAAGCTGTGTAAAAGTCCACCATACACTGGTGTTTTTGTGTGCAATTAATTCACCCACAAATATATATTTGTGAGCCGTTGGCTGTGTTCATCCACACAGAACACCAATATTACATGGTGATAGTTATTATTGCGGAAAAGGCCTAAGAGGTTTGTCCCTGCAGATAAAGACATCGACCTGTATGAATGAGGTATTAACTACATAAATAGTTTTGATGCGAAATACTTGCCAGCAATTCTTGTATGGTTTATGCGTCATTCCCACGGTATGATTGTGTAAAGAACGTACTTGCGATGACCCATGTACTACTGTGTGTGTTTGTACCTGACTTTTATGCTTTTTACAGGAGTGCAGCAAACCCAGAGAAGCGTTTGGATTCGAACAGGGTGTGAGGGAATACACCCTCCAGACATTTGGAGAGATGGCTGACCACTTCAAGTCTGACTACTTCAACATGCCTGTCCATGTATGTATACTTTATTTAGCAAATCTCTGTGTTGGATCTATCTAAGCAACCCTTGTACCATTTCCCCTAGTACTGCACACATTTTCATCTTTTGCACATGGATCACTTGAAGGACGACTTCACCATCTTCAGCCTATCCTCATATAGTTGGTCCTCACCAATAGCCATTAAGCCCTATAAGTTCATCATACACTGATAGCCGATATAGAAGCTTACATCGCTTTTGTGACGCATTGTGCTGAAACAATGCATGTCCAAAACGGTCACTTTTCTGGAAATTGGAAAAAAAGTATTTATGTAGTTAACAAGCTGTTACAAACTTTCACACACTTTCAGAAATAGTGATAAAAGCAGATCTAAAACCTATTGAAAAAATCCCACAACGTGTCATAGTGCGACGTGTTTTGAGTTTGTAAGTCTGCAAAATTTGCTACTTTTGTGTGTCACTCTTGTACGATGAAGGAAGCAAGGCATTAATATACAGTAAAAAAAAATTCATATATGGAGATATAAGGTTTCTGCCTGACAGCAACAATATGTAAACAATCATGTCCAGGTAGACTGTCCTCGGTAAGACGTCATGTCTTAACGTGGCCGATCCGTGTCTTCCTCCCCTGTCCCAGATGGTTCCCACCGAGCTGGTGGAGAAGGAGTTTTGGCGGCTGGTCAGCAGCATCGAAGAGGACGTGATCGTGGAGTACGGCGCCGACATCAGCTCCAAGGACGTGGGGAGCGGCTTCCCCGTTCGCGACGGCAAGAGGAGGCTGCTGGGGGACGAAGTGGTGAGTGGAGTATTGTTTTAACCTGTGCTTCTTGGGGGAGTACGAGCACGGCAGGTGATAAACTGCAGCCTGATGTGGGGGGGGTTGAATCAATCACTACGTAGCTGACAGACGAAGCCACTGAACAGCTTGAGAAATGGATCAGGTGGAAGTTGCAACATGACACGTGACCTATCTTAACACCACACCTAATCATTACTGTAACGGAATACACATTTAACACAATCCTTGTGGATCTGAGGAGATTAATTTAGTTTAATTTATAGTGGGGAGGCTATAACAAGGTTATTATAGTTAAATAAAACTAAAAACTAAAATTTGAAAACATTTTAGTCTGATTCTGGGGAACAGACAGCAGACCTGTCCCAGACGCGTACTTATGTATCCCACCACAGTTCTAGAAAAGCCCTGATGTGATTGGTCAGTAGTCACTGTGATTGACAGTCCTCGTTTTTGCAACTATGCCTAACCCTAACCTCAGTAAAACCTCAGTACTACTACTAAACAACCTACTTGAACCGGAAGCGCTTGGTAGCTGGGATCCCTATAAGGTAATTTCGCCGGAAGTGGAACGGCGCACGATGATGACGTCATGTCTGACGTGATCGTCTGACACAAGCGATCATTTCAGGGACACATTATAATGCACGCACGCACGCACGCACGCATGCACGCGCGAAAAGAAAGACAGTGAATCCCCATTATCGGTCCGTTTTGACCAGGGTGTGTTCTGATCACTATAACTATTGATCAGAACATGCTAAAAGCTCACTTTTTTTTCTATTGTAACTACTCACAATGATCTTCATTTTGAGGTATTTTACATACATTTTGTCCAAGCACAGAATTTACTGTTAATAAATAAATAAATAAATTCAATTAGATTAATTACTGAAGCCCCATTATGGGTCCGTTTTGACCAGGGTGTGTTCTGATCACTATAACTATTGATCAGAACATGCTAAAAGCTCACTTTTTTTTCTATTGTAACTACTTAGAATGATCTTCATTTTGAGGTATTTTACATACATTTTGCCCAAGCACAGAATTT
>OOFJ01141951.1:0-17133 GCA_900323375.1 Benthosema glaciale
CCCCCCCCCCCCCCCTCTATTGCAAAATGGCTTAACCTCATCTTGAACCCTATAGTGTTCCTTTTCTGGGTGTAACCCCATAGCTCTAGCTGTCTCTTTCTTTGCGATTGCATGCTGGGGGCCATGAGCGACCTGCACAGGCTGGTCGGGAAAGCTATCTCCATTAATCGTATATGGTAGTCAGTAGACGACTACCCTGGAAGGAATGGGTGGAGGAGGTGATGGAGGTGGAGGAAGCTGGATGCTATTAGGGACAACCACTCTAATCCCCCTTCACTTGGAGATTGTGGGAAGGCTCGGCGGAAACAGGCCAATGATCGATTCATCGGGGTGGAGGGAAAATAATGAGGGGGGCCTAGAATTAGAGCCCTGTACCAGTTCAATGTCCTTGTGGTTAGACAGAGTGTCCACCCTGAGATCGGGAGGTTCGATTCCCTGGCAAGGTTGGATTGGGGTATAGTCTGTGACATACTATCCATGTGATGTCCTATGGGTGTACTTGTACATCAAGCCACCCCACGCTACAGAAACAGGGGATAGGCTCCTGACCTATGGGCCACGTGGCTCGGCAAGGGCTTGTAAGTGGTAAAAAAAAGAAGACAATATCGATACAAGGTATTGCACAAGGTCAAAACGTGTATATATAATGTATATAAAGTATACTGTAGGTATTTCACATTAATGGCTTCCTCTGACGGCACCCACTTTGAAAATCACTGATGTACGTTTAGGTCATTTGGTCCGTTGCACTCACGGGGCACGCCGGAGCATGTTTTTTCACCAGTGAGTGGCATGATTTGATCGACCTTGGATGGGGCACTCTGTATGGAAGGGCAAGAGGGTACCATGGAAGATTGAGAGCTAGGCTTGCAGTGTGTACGGGTTTAGACCAAACGTATGTCCTTGTCAGCTCACTCAGCTGCAGTGATGACAACCTAATCTAGACCGGGTCCACACAAAGCCATGCTTCTCTAAGTCTGGCCAGGCTGCTGCGATGCGAGGCAGGGACATTATAGGTCAATCGGCCTCCATCTTACTGTAGCTTCGTTCCATCTACCGAAGGGAATGGTTGTCTCTTTAGAGGTCGCATAGATGTGCTCGCTGCTCCACTATGACGCCCAGAGGACCCCCGTCTGTCAGGCTGTCACATGTTAGTGGACATTAAGAGCAGCCTTGACTGAGAGTCGTCCTGTTCTCATTGGGATATGGGCCAGCGTCATTATTCTGGCGGCGCCTTGGCCAGACTCGCCCCATTACTAACCCTGTCCCTAACCGCACGCAAAGCCATGTTGTCCCGTCTTACTAATACGCCGTCAGAATAACGAGCGGATCCCGTGGGATATGCATACGATGTGGATGGCTAGACACTGTAGACAGTGTACATTTGAAATAGAATCCAAAGGGAAGTACGCACATCTCTAAACAATTCTACAGGTGCTGAACAAAAAGATACGTGCAGGGAAAAGGAAGGCAGTCTGCACACTGTTTTATAGTTTGCAGAAATGTTGTGTCTCTCTACCTACCCTAAATAAAGTATCCTGGGAGATGTTGTGTGGACTGCCTTCCTTTTCACAGTATGTATATATTTTCCATTTGACCAGAGCATTGTGTATGTGCGTGTGTGGATCCATGACCTGATAGCTGTATGACCTGGATCACTCAGTAGTTGATATATCGGCTACCTGAAATGTCACTCGGTTTATCTTGTCTTTTACATTAGGTGTACACAGAGGTGTAAAATAGCTAAATATGTTTACTTAAGTACTGTACTTAAGTAACATTATTAGAGTGATTTTACTTTAACAGAGTATTTCCAATTGTCAGTACTTTTACTTCTACTCCACTACATCTCAGATCTATTGTAAATAGTGTAGCCTACATTTACTCCACTACAATTATTTGAAAATTATTAAGTTACTAGTTACTTTGTAGATTTTGATTATTACAACAAAACATACATTAACCTGCACTTCAACCCTTCACACATTCCGGCCATTTGAAAATAGCAGATCAACAATGTCGTTGTGAATTGTGATGTTACACATTGTGAGCTTTTAGATCTGCAATTTTCAAAAGATCTTTACATTTGAAAACTTGTGAAACAAGACATTGTGCCTAAATTGTAATTGTGCTTGTAAGAGAATATTTGTAGATTGCAGTATTGTTACTTTACTTAAGCGAAACATTCGAGTTCCTTTTCCACCACTGGGTGTACACTTTTGAAGTTGTGTGCCTTAGCATTAATCAAGACTCAGCCTAACGTTCAAATATTTGCCCAGCTCTGCCTAATAGGGGTCGACCTGGCCATTAATTAACACCCCCCGGAGGTCCCGAACGCCAGCAGCTCAACTGTATTCACATGCAGGGGATTTGAAGATGGGCACACAGAATATATTCATATATGTCATAAGCCATGGTTATTTGATTTGATAGTTGATTTGGTTTGGAAAAAAACCCGTTTGCAGAAGAAAAGGGATCAGAGCCATCTTCGGACTTAAAGGTGTCCAAGCGACAATAATCCTTTAATCTGGACAGTCGGCAGCACTGCAGAGAGAGGTCCCTTCCCTTACAGCGTGCGCGCGCGCGCACACACACACACACACACACACACACACACACACACACACACACACACACACACACACACACACACACACACACACACACACACACACACACACACACTAAACCAGTAAGCGACTTTGATCGCCCTTTAGTGCGCTGAAACAACAGGTCTGAGAATGCCCAAATATGGACTTTATTTTTATTTTTAATTGGCGTTTTCGGGCCAGATAAGGCGTAAATAAATCAGGACCTCAGGCCAGCCCAGTTGGTGCCCAGTTAGGGTCCAGGTAAGGTCGAGCCTTAATGTTCGGGCCTGGTGGGAACTCTAGTTTTCTCCGGCTGCGCTAATGACGTTGGGGCCGGCCCGTCTAGAGTTTGAATGGACAGGTATCAGTCAAAATGGAGGAAGGACGGGTGCACGGGGAAGGATCAACATATGGAATGTCGGTACAGGTCAGCTCCATATATGGAGATCATGGTGATGATCCAGCCTTGTCCATGTATGGCTATCCAGGGTTTGATGAGGTCAGTGTCGTGATCTTCATACTGTATATGGAGACGGCCATATATGGAGCGTATCACGAAGCCGTGACGGAGTGACTGACCCTAACATCAGCCGCACCTCTTCTGTCGTAACATTCTATTCTACCTTGCATTGCTTCACTTTATCCCAGCAGGGTTTTGTCCCCTGTGAAATCACCCAGCTACAGTGAAAGCTCTCCTTTCTTCCAGTGCTTGCCCATTGAATCACCTTCCTTCTTGGATTTGCAGGCTTTGTTGTTAACCAGCATGTAGAATGGGATCAGTAGGGATTTACTGCATCAGGACACAGTAACATTTTGCAAAGGAACCCTATAGGGTCCGTATTCTGTTGTGAACCTTTAGGCCAAAAAGTTCAGCTCTACAAGCTCACAATGTATGTGTCGCAACTTTGAACACATGGCTCGCTTAGTCGTGGGGGACCCCGGTCAACTATGCCAGTAGGGTTTATGTGGTACAATACAAGGTCTGCTAAACGGATTTATCCAAGAAAGCCTATTGGGTTGTTGTCTCCATTGGGGTATTTTTGTACTCAATTCATCGAAATATGCAATACTATGCAAAAACATAATATGAATAGAAAAGTAAGGTATAAAAAAAAGTACAGTAAACATCTCAGGGGAGGGGAGTTCCGAAAGTTATATTCACGTTCTAAAATCTGCACCCCCATAGACAGCATAAGCTGTTTTCAACACACTGATAAAGATTTACACTTTTTTCAGGGTTCACCATTAACAGTTCAATTCAAACAAACAAATGTACAGTTCTAAAAAAAACAAAAAAACAAACAGGAAATCGTGTAAGGATGTAAATAAGGAAAATAAACAAACAGTAAGGGGGAAAGGGGGGGGGGCAGATTTTATAGTTGCCAGTTTAAAATTGCAGTCGTCTGTAGGTGACCTTTGAGAGCGGTTTTGAAGGATTCAAGGGATTTGCAGGTCTTAATGACTGTTTGGTAGGGTGTTCCACATTTTGGTGGCATATACTGTGGGAGCAACCTTTTTTATTTTAGTTTGTTTGTGCCAAATCTGGGTTGCACACTGGATTGTTGAACTCCCTCTGTATGTTGTGGGTGTGAACTTCGTTGACATTGAGGAAGTATTTAGACATGTACATGGTTATCATGGTGGTGTACCAAATATTGTGGACCAGCCCCATTGCAAGATGCTGTACTTGGTGTACTCTGTCGTCAACCCTAAGCCATTCCAGTCTGTCAAAGTGGGCAGGGGTGAGGTGGGTTCCGGGAGTGAGGTAGTGAAGTAGTAGCCTGACTAGTTTGTTTTGGTAAGTCTGGAGCCTAGTTTTAAGGGCCTACCTTTGGTCAAACCTTGGTCAAAACATTGTGTGCTATTTTGCACCTAAAAAAATATATGGGCTGAAATAAGGGCTCGAAATATCCCCTCAACACTAGAAAGTTTGGGTCATAAATTATAAATTCTGTTACCACCTCTGAATATGCTGTAACTGCATGTGGTCCTAGTGCTGATGTTTCTGAATTGGAAATTATTTTGCAGTGAGGCTCATTTGCCTTGAGAGGGGCAAAGGTTTGCAGCACCAAGTAAACTGGCCAACAAAAGTTTGGAAACCTAACTTTGGGAAATTATTTCTCCACCTTAATTAATAATACCAATTGGTATTGTATCTTATGTTGTTTTAATCGCTGATTAGTCACACTGAGGTAATAGGTATGGCGTGTAGAGATCAGACATTCCTGGAATGAGTAACACTGCTAAACGTGTGTTTTGGCACATTTTTGGGGGGTGCAACACACACGTTTAGCAATGTTACTCATTCCAGGAATGTCTGATCCCTACATGCCATACCTCGTTGTAAAGGTGACTATCAGCGATTAAAACGGCATAAGATACAATACCGATTGGTATTATTAAGGTGGAGAAATAATTTCCCAAAGTTAGGTTTCCAAACTTTTGTTGCCCAGTTTATATGCACATGGCCTAATTTAAATACACCTGTTAAAAGAAAGGCCATGGGGTGAGTGGGTGACTGTTGGCTTCATCCTCTGTGAGGATGAATGTGTATTGTGTTCAGCAAGTTTAATAATGGCAATATGCCTTTTATAGTTATGTTTGGCATAAAGCCTAGGTGGTTCGCAAACGTTTTGGGTTTGTCCATTATGTGTTCAAATACAATGTCCATCTATTTGCCAGAGAGTCACTGTGTTTACTTATATATATCCATAATAATACATCTTTCCCTTAAAAAACCTTATATCCGCAAGTTTCACACATATTTAATGTAGTTGCTAAATAGTTACTGTATCAATTTCAAATCATTGAATCGTATCGCCAGAATTAACCGATATTGTCCATGTATCGTATGGTCAACCATGTATCATGATACGTATATCGTATCACTGTTAAAATGTATCGTTGCACTTTTTTCATTCACGTTTCATTCATCGTTGCACTTTTTCATCCGATCCCCATACCACAATTTCTGTGTTAGCCGATACCAATACCAAATACCGTTGCCAGAGAATAATGAAAAAAAAGTTAGCAATTTTTTTATTTTGAAGTCCACCGACCGGGAATATTGTTTATAGCTACCTAGCTATATATCTTGTGTTCTCATACTCATACGTGCACTTGCAGTTTTGGCAACTCCAAAGCAAACTCCACATGCCCCAACATTTTATTTACCTCCCATAGTGTCAACCCCTTATCCCGACATCGGATCGGTGGTTAGACTGGCATATTTGCCGATAGCGATATTACCCAATATGACCAAATAACTGCCGATCCGATACTTTTCCCGATAGCGATACAGTATCGGGACATCTCTAGTTGCACCCCTAGTCCCGACCCAGTGCTTGGGAACCAGTGCACTGACTAGAGGAAAGACCAATGACATCAGGGGTTTGGACATGGTCTGTAGTACTCTGTACCTTATTAGGTTATCAGATCCCAGTAGTAGAAGGGTACCATGTCCTCAAATGATGGCTGCGTTTAAATATCAGGCTACAAGGCATGCAGATTTTTATGCCTTGGCATGTTTTAGTATGATCATAAATGCAGAGAAAACCAGTCCATGAAAGAGAAGAAAGCAGAGGAAGCTGAGTAAACTCATAAGAGGATTTTCTTTCTTTTTCTTTTAGATCACCATGGGGTCCTTTAGAGACACTTGGCAAACTCCTCGAGTGAGACCTCGACTGAGTGCATTTGACGATAGCAATTGGATAATGACGGTTTCCTGACTACGGTCATTCAAAGGTGGAAAGAAATGTGGAGTAGAGGTAGCTAGCCGGTGATACTGTATCAATTTTAGATAAGGGCCCTTAAATATCTTTCCAAAAATGTGGTGGTTTTCAGTAAATTCAGTATCGCATAAGGTTTATCTGCAAGGTCTGGCCTTGGGAGAAGCGCAGAGTTTTGAGTTTTTACCATTAACACACGGCTTGTATAAAAGAGTTACTGGATCCGTGGTGTCATTATGACATCTGTAACGTTGCCATCTGTATTGACTTGGCGCTGCAATAGAACTGGACTTGGCTGGCGATGATAGCTGTTTAAAACAGGCAGCGCTGTAATCAGCCATCGATCCAGGGGTAGTGCAGCCCCGGAGGGTGGTTTGCACCGGCATTCAGCCAGCCCAGGCCCTTCGATTTTCATAAAACAATGATGTATGGTGGCTGAGAGCGGACTGGGAAACGAGAACAGATAATTGTTTTGTTGGTGTTGTTCACTCCTTTGCCATACCGGGCCCCGGGTGAAGGTCGTAGCTTAGTGTTTGGCAGCGCTTTGGTGCCCGTATCCACGCTGTGCTAGTATTGATTAAAGCTGTGGCTTATTCCATAAAGTGTATTTTACCACCTTAAAACAATGGCTCATAAATATGCGACTGAAGTTTTATGTGAATTTTCTTTTTGTCCTCAAAGGTACTCGGTTCACCAAGAGGAATGAACTTTGCCAGAGACGGCATATCTAAATCAGTTCTGTACTCTTAACCACGAGGGCTGGCAATTGGAGTGAACCGTGGGTCAAGTTGTTCGGAACTTAGTGTCTGTCATTAATGAGAGAGAGAGAGAGAGAGAGAGAGCGAGAGATAGAGAGAGAGAGAGAGAGAGAGTCTAGTTGTGTGGGAAAGAATGGAAGAGAGACGAGTTATGCCTGAGAATTTACGAGCGTCTACCCGACGACAACCTCTCTACCTCTGGAAACGGTCGCGAGGTGAGCCCTCACGGCGGCAGTGGCAGCAGTGAGCGATAGCGCGACTCGACCATGCGTAGCGTCTGGTCTGTCTGTGTGGTCAGAGCGAGCGGTCACTCAGTGCACGCATGCTCCCTGTGACTGATGGACGGTTACGGGCTGGGTGCTAAAGGTCAATACAGTCTGCTCTCAGATGCTCTTGAGTGGTGATAGTGGTGCATGGTGGTGGTGGGGGAGGAGGGGGGCTCCTTCCAGCCTCATTAGCAGAAAATTGCTGCTGGTCCCTCGTGCACCAGACACGCTCATCTGTATGCCGGTGGACACTAATACAGACGTCAATGCGGCGGGCGCTCTGTGGACTCTGTCTCGCCGTTCAGCTCAGACTGACCTCCGTCCGTAACAACTATATATACTATAAATAAATAAAAAAGCATATCGCACAGCTGTTTGGGGCGACGGAATTTGGCACACAAATAAAGTGGCCAGACATTGAACCTATAGGTTGTATGTATACAGTATATAATATAAGACTACATTTTTTCCAATGGAAGTATCCCCCAAAAATGTTGTCGTATTATAATCGCGGACTAGGCTATTTGACATTCAATGTTCTTTTTCCACAAATTAGTCTTATAATGGGTAGTATTATAATCAGAGGCGTCTTATATTCGGTACAATATGGTAGCTCAAAATATTCCATACTGCGACTCAATATTCATAAGGCCAATCAAAACCTGACAGACTTATCTTAAATTTGGCAAATAGTGTGAGCAGCAGTTATTAGTGGAAGTTCAGGGAGCACATCCGAATATACCAGGTTTGCACTTTTGCACACTAATGTGTCCTCTCAGCCAAAGCAGAAGCAGAGGCAAACCTGCTCTGCAATAAATTACATTTAATGGCTTCAGATGAGCTTTTGGTGCGAGGCCAGCCTCAGAGCATTTAGCATTGGCGGTATGGTCCCACATGGACCAAAAAGCCATCAGCTACACTGAACACTGTGGTGTGTTGCAGGCAGCATGCCGGGCGGTTTGTTCAATGGAGTCTCCCTTTCTCACATGAAACGTGACTTCTTCTCTCCCCTGGCTGTGCATACAGGTACATCATGTACTGTACTATGTACCTTTTTTGTTTTCTGAACACGTCCCAGTCAACCAGTCCGGGATCAACTAGGAAATGCAACTAATTTCCGTGCATAATTAAACCACGCACAGGCACGTGTGCAATAAAATACCAGCATTTATACCTGTGTGTCTCCTTGAATCTCAAATCCAAACACTGCATTACAGTGTTGTTATTGACAGCAAGCTTTGATTTAGTTTTAGTCATAGTCTTTTGAATAAACTTAAATCTAGTTTTATGCACATTTCTTTCGACTAAATATAAGATTTTAGTTCGGCTACATCTATGTGACTAAAATGTTTTGATAGCATTGTATTATCTGATTTTAGACTTAAGTGTGGAAATTAGCTGTTCTAGATCTGCTGTTTTCAACCAAGCATAAAATGACTTGGTAGTCCCTCCCTAACATTTTAGTCTAATTTGTTGACGCAATTGTCAATATAGGCCTACTTAGTCTTAGTTTTATCATACAGTAGCTTCGATTTTATTTCATTTTTGTTTAGTTTTCCTTGGCGAACAGTGACGAACATTTTTCGCCATAGTTTTAGTTGATGAAATCAACACTACTGAATTAACTGCAGACATAAGAAGTTTCCATTGACACACATGGTAACTTTAAAAATGGATGTTAACCACCACACATGATGGATGTATAGCGATATAATAGCCATTACCTACTATTTTTATAGCAGATAATTTGTTAGCTTCGAGCTGTCGTTCATACAGAACCAAGGCTAATTAATTTTCAGACCCGTTGAGAACTCTACTGCTGGGTTCTGTACATGCATAAACGGCAGCTCGAGTGTGACGAACAGTGCATGTGTGAGTACCAGAACACTAGTAATAGACAATTCGTGACCAAAAAAGAAAAATAAAGAAGTTTGGAGCTACTAAAATACCCGCATTCGAATGAAGACAACTATCTCCATTCTAACTGTGGTGGGAGGGACGGGGGAAAATGGAGAACGGGATCAGCGTATCAAACAATTCAAGGCCAACACATACAGTATGTTGGGACAGGATTATAGGCTGATTCAGGGTACATGTGTTGCTTTTCATTGTCTTTGATTACGGCTTGTCATCCATGATGCTTCCAAGCGGCAATACATACTTGTCTCTCCACAATGGCCCATGATGATCAAGCAATCAATTCAGTGCTGCAGTGTGCGTACAATGGACGCTCTAGTCTCGAATGCCCTGATTACAGACAGTCACAGCTGTGGTGGGTGTTGTCAGAGCAGAGGTCTTATATTAGGAGCTCCTGGGTTGACAGTGAGCTCTCGCAGAGGGCAGGAGCAGCCATTGTGTTGATTTTGACAGCACATGTTGATGTTTTTTTAGTCATAGTCTTTTGACTACATTTTTATTTAGTTTTAGTCACATTTTTGTCACCTGAAATGTTTTAGTGTTAGTCAACTAAATGCACA
Organism: Benthosema glaciale; assembly: GCA_900323375.1. Taxonomy (NCBI): domain Eukaryota; kingdom Metazoa; phylum Chordata; class Actinopteri; order Myctophiformes; family Myctophidae; genus Benthosema; species Benthosema glaciale. The sequence goes on from OOFJ01141951.1 coordinate 9,821, forward strand.
GTTGATTTTGTCGATTATGACTATGTGCCGAATGACTGCTGGCAAATAACAGCCACCAGAGTCGCAGAGTGGCTAAAGTGGCTGGTAGAGCGGCCGGATGGGAACAGCGAGGATCCCAGTTCGATCCCGCGGGCTCCTCCAGGGTTGTGGCGAAGTGCCCTTGAGCAAGACTATGAACCCCTAATTGCTCCCGATGTGCAGGTTGGTGCCTTGCATGGTTTCTTCCTCCATCGGTGTCTGAATATGTGTCTGAATGGGTGAATGTTGCACAATCTATGTAAAGCGCTTAAGGATAAATAGCGTTATTTACCATTTTAACCCATTTAGCTGATTTTATACTGTAGATAGCAACAGGAATTCCTGTCCTGAATGGGTTAAATAACCGCTTTCAGTGGCACTGTATTTAGCACCAATTTTGTTTACTGTGATTCCTGAACCATTCCACATCGCTGTCTCTGCCTTTCATCAGAAGCGTTTCTGTGATATCATGTTTTGGGTGTAATCAGGCATGATTGTAGTTTAGTTGCAACAGAGGTGGAGGTCACAGTCCTCCGACGAGGAGGTCTGGGGCTGCCGGGCGGCGCAGCAGCGCTATAATTTATTTCCTAATCGATGGCGAGAGTGCAGCGACCCTCCAAACCCTGACAGCCGGTGATCAGTTGGAGTGAGACAGAGGCGTTTTATTACGAGGAGTATCGATGGTCTATCTAAATTCACTGTGTGCTGTGGATCGGTCATATCTCTGCAAAAGGTGCAGTCAGGCGCAGATATTACTGTATGAGAGCGAGTTGTATCACAAGAGAGCATGTCTCCGTTTCTGTCCACCATATTACAACAGATGGCTGAACACCGTATAACAGTGCAACTGAAATCGTTAAACGTGATTCATTTTATTTGCCTAACTTCAACTCGGTGTCCTCGGCTCACCTCTTGGTTCTCCTCGGCCATTCCCCCGTGGAGAAGATGGGGGGAAGGTTATTTTTGGTCACAGTGGCATATCCAGGGTTTGATGTTGCTGCGGGGGGTATTTATTTTTTCTTTCTTTATTTTTGAGTGGTGTGAAACACCACTCCTACAACCAGCTCTGGTGTGGACCCGAAACGTCCCGTGTCACACCCTGTCCACCGTAGACAGGTATGAAGTCATTTGAGTTCAAACGGGTAGGAATCATTACATAAGAGTCATGTGAAGACTAGTACGTAAAACGTTACATCAGACCAGTGCTGGACAGTGCGTATAAAAGGGGATGCAATCAGAGAATCAATCACAAGTATTGGATCATCTTGAAAAGATGTCCTGAAGATGTCCTGATATGCCTTCCATACGCTATGGCCATACGGCCAGTCCTGGTAGAAGAGACCATCCATGTCTGAGGAAACTTTATAAACACAGGCATCTTAGAATCTTCAACGACGCCAGTCCGTATAAGACCTCACACCACTCAGTTCACACGGGTGTGATTTTTTTATCATCGGTGGGGATATGTTTTATCCCTGCTTCTGGTCAGAAGGTCGATCCGACTCTGAATTAAATGCATTTATTGGCTTTTAGAAAATGTGGACTGAGACTGATATGTTTTATATTGATGTTTGCTACTTTCACAGTTTAATTAGACAATTTATTATCTACAAGCTCGCAACTCATTGCGATGCGTTGTGTGAGCCTTGTAGGTTGGCTCTTTTCACTGTTTGTTGTACAATGAAGTATAGGGCAATGTATTCTTCTTCTTTTTGAGGGCCGGTATCCCCTCCAATGCCTGTTTTTTGAAATAGCGATATATGGCAGCCATGAACTCTACAGACTTATAATATTTGTTGTGCGTTTAGGGCACTAGATGACATGAGACGTCATGTGGCCAATATAAATGCATTTTGTGACTGATTTGGTTTTATACAATAACAAACTGCATTCACGTCTGGCAACGTATAGTGGCAGTGAATCTGCAATGAATGAAAGTGGTGACTCTGTCACATTCTGCCTTAGTCGTATGACTTTCCCCACGTTAAGCTGTGTATAGTAGTTAAAGGACCACTTCACCACTTTTCAACCTATCTTCATATAATAGGTCCTCACTAATAATCATGAACATTTCTTTTCTACTCAGTCTGTGGGTCGTTTGCACCAAGAAAGATTAAATAAATCTTATTTTAGTGTTAATCACAGATTTGTTGATCAAGGATTAATTTTAATTCGAGTTGTGTTGCACCACTTAATTTGAAGCATTGCTTAACAGATATGTGATTAAATCCTTAACCTGTGATTAAAATCCATTAAACTGTGATTAATTCATGGATTAAACCATCTTGGCTTTGCACTGTGTAGCCTGTAAACAAACAGCAGCCTTGAGTCTAATATCATTAGCGTTACTATTTCATTCACATTTGAGAATGTGGACAGCAGCTTATGTTTAAATTAAATTAAATATTGTGCCAGCAGCAAAAAATATGAAAATATGAAAAGACAACAGACGTATAAGCTCACAGCGCGTCACTCTGTGGTGCGTGGTAGGTTTATAGATCTGTTCCGTCGATCCGCACCACGGTAAGTCACCCTTCTAGTTCTGGTCTGGATAGTTTCCCAAAACAACAAACATGGCGCAGCGCGCACGGGGTTCAAACTTTACCAGCCACGAAAAGCATTTATTATGTAAATTAATGGAGCAGTATGGGAACACTATTGAAGACAAAAAAACAGACAATGTAACGGTGAGGAAAAAAAGACTTGGCATGGGACGAGTTGTGTACGTGTTTCAATGGTTCGGCGCGTATCAAGGATAAACGAGATGTCCCCAGTTTGAAAGCCGGCTGGAAAAACTTGAAAGCAAAGGCGAAAAAAGACGCTTCCGAGGAAAGGAGGGAGTCTTTTCTCACAGGAGTTGGTCCTCCTCCTGGAAAGATTGATGCCTTGTCACAGAAGATCATCGAGTTGATCCCACAACAAATAAAACCCTTGCAAAACCTATATGATGATGATGCCCTCATTGCCCTGGCTGACGAACCCTTATTACAGCTGGTACCTGCGCCAGCGGACCCGGACGGACTACCGAACCTACCATCAACGTCTACCTCTGAACGTGAGTTCAGTTGCCCATAATAATGTGGTGTGTGTGTGTGTGTGCGCGCGTGCGTGTGCATGCGTGCATGCGTAAAATTGTTCTCCAATAAGGAGTGCCTCATGTTCAGTATAATGTAATGTCAGTATCATGTCAGTAGTATTTCAGTATGCAGTAGGCTATAATGCCATGCCAGGCTATAATGTAGGATCCATGCCCATGATACTAACAAAATCACTGTTTATAATTGTTATTTCTCATGTACATATATTTTGTTATAAATAAAAAAATATATATATAGAATGAATGAATTAAAAAACAATGAAATGTAGTTATTGAAAAAGCAATGCAAAGTTGATTCTCAATGGCCAAAACAATATAAAAAAATGATATAGGTTAAAGCATAATTTATGCTATGGGATACAAGACATGACTTATATTTCTGTGCCCATTGTACAATTGTGCTGTAGACTACATTGTACTAAACTAGTCTTTAAATCCTGTTTGTCTTTTTTAGGTAATGATGTACATGTATGTGAAGACTGTTGCCCCCTCTGCTCCTGCCATCGTGAAAAGACGTGCCAGCAAAGAAGCAACCCCGGGACACCGACAGTCTCACACGGTTGAGCACGGTAGCCCCTCAAAGAGCAAGAGAGATAAAACGGACATAAATGAATATAATTTTGAAGTACTGGAATTGGAGAAAGAGAAGAATATAATTCAGATAGAAAATGCAAAGTTACAGAGAGAAGTGCTTCTGTTGCAGAAAGAAGTGCTGCAGCTCAAAAAGATGATAATATGATAATATGACAGGCTTACAACCAATGCAATTTCTTCTGAATGAACCCTAGTGTAAATAGATTAATGGTTGGCACAGTATTGTAATGAGTTAAGCTATTTTCCTTTACCTGTGATGTAAATAGGTTTGAAAACGTTTCCAACAAGGGAGACAGGTTGTGATGGACTGATACTGTGATACACCGTAGAGTCCCAGACAGTTTTGTGTTTTGTTTTTGTGTGGACTACTATATAGACGAGGGCTATGAATTGAATTTGATTTGAATTATTTATTGAGGAAATTGAAGAAAAACAAGGCAACCGTTTTGAGTTTGAAGACAATAGATAGCCTTTTGTCAATATATAGAAATATATGTACAATTGTACACATCCTTATTCACATCATATTTGTCTGCTCTGGTAAATAAAGTTGATGGGAGCTTTTAAGACGGTGTGCAGTCTTTCTTCTTCTTTTCTACAGTTTATTTTTTGGTCGAGCACCCGTTGAATTATTTGGATGTGCGTGCACCTTCTGAACACAATTGTACACATCAGACATTGTTTATTTGTATTGGCTGGCATACTTATATCTGCAGAAGTATGTTGTATTGGACTATTAATAAATTAACACATTGGACATTCTTTGACATGTTTCATTCAGTGGACCTCCTCAAAACACACAGGCATTGTATTGGCTGTACAGTAGAAGATGTAGAAGTGATTATTATAATTACAAAAATAGTTTTTATTTGATTGCTAAAGAAAAGTTCTCATTTAGTCTTGTGTGTACGTAATACACACCCTAATTAAGCAGCAAAATGGTTCTCAATTAAGGTCATCCGGACAGCAGTTCCATTTGCAGTGGCAGCAGGGTGTTCCTGCTGGTCGTCATGGGGGCCCTCTTCAGCATCTTCTGGCAGCTCATCTCCATATCTCTTCCCAAAGTTGTACAACACTGCCACTGCAACAATGACCGCCAATGTAGTCTCTAGCTTCCAAGCTCCAAACACTCTCTCCACAAGACCTCTTGCTTTAATGTGGCTGGTATTGTACCGTCTCTCTGCTCATGTTTGAGGGTGTCAGGTCATCAGGTAGGCACGGCAGGCATATCCAAGGCCACCAACTAGGTGGCCTTGAAATGCCTGACTTTCAAGCAGAGCACAGAGGTGACTGTTGTTAAAAATACGGCTGTCATGTGTTGATCCTGGCCATCGAGCTACAATGTTGCTGATTTGTCCCTCCTCGTCACACACAACCTGAACATTAATAGAAAAGTGTCCCTTCCTGTTGCGAAACAGCTCTCCTTTTGTTCCACCAGGGTTTTGAATGGGGATGTGAGTACAGTCAATTGCACTCCTGGAAAACCAGAGCTTCTGTAAAAACCAGCAGATGTTTCTCTTGTTGGAGCAAATCTTATATACTGGTTTTTCAAAGACGCAATTGCTGGGGATACTCTGGCAACAATCCTACTCACTGTTTAGTCATGTACTCCAAAAAGGTCCCCATCCAGCAGCTGAAAACATCCGGTTGCATAAAAGCACATGGCTATCAGTAGCTGGAGCAAGGTGCTCTGCATTCCTCTCAGTGGCATGTTCAATTGCAGGCCCGATTTTATCAATTACTCTCATTACAGACTCTTTGCTGAATCTGTACTGCCTTTTAAATTCATCATAATCATAAAATTCGACTGGATTTAAACGGTCCCTTATTTTTCTTCGAGGTGCTCTTTCGTTTTCTCTTTCATTCTCATGAAGCCATCTGATATATGCTGCCATGTTTACATTTAAACCACCTCTCCTGCTGGTTTAGAATGAATCCCTTATTGATACTTAAATCAAAGTTTAAAGTAGTGGTGCAACAGGTTTGACATTAATCCAGGTTTACTGTGAAAATTAAAACCAAGATTAAAAAAACAAAACCAAGATTAAAAGGATGGCTTAAAACTAACCCGGATTAGACTAGGTTTAAAGATTGGTGCAACTGGATTTATAGATAAACCTTGATTTAAACCAGATTAAGGCTTAATCTTTCTTGGTGCAAACGACCCTGTGTATCATAGGAGGGCTATGGGCAGTTCAGAAACCTGTCCACCAGGACTAGAAAGCCTGCAGTTTCTATTGCAATTGAAAAGTTGCAATGTGAAAATGGAAGCCATCGTTCACACGATAATGACAATGTAAATAATTTTTCGTGTTTAAATAAATCCTCCCTAACAATGATGTCACTGGTGGACGGGTTTCTGAACTGTCCACAGCCCTCCTATGAGACACAGACTGAGTAGAAAAATGGTGGTGCTGTGTGTACTCTATTGGTGTTACTCTGTATTGGTGAAACAGTGTCCCATGTTGGTACGCTAAACATAGGGACATAGGGATGGGTGTACAGGTGTGTGTACATAGGGACAAAGTTGGGCCTTGGAGTGGTTGCACCACTCAGAAAATCGTGCCATTTTATCATGAACATTAGTGAGTACCAATTATATGAAGATTAGTTGAAAACAGCTTTGGAGGACAGGATTGGCATTGGACAATCGCTTTTGGCGTTGGGTTAAGCGAAGGGCTAATTTATAGTCTTACCATTTCCCTCTGTGATTAATAAAGCTCTGATCCATAATCTATGGCGGTGTTCCAGTGTCCTCCATCAACTTAATGTATTTTTTTACATCTGGAATGGTGAGCAATTGTTCGGTAGAGCAATATTAATACTAGGTCTATATAATGTCCTGCCATGCTTTATTATTTAGTCCTGTTACATCGATGCTTAAACTTTGTGAAACTAAGTTCTCATTTACACGAGAATAATTGAGAATTGAGTTTCACTCTCACAAATGTTCTGTTTGTAATCCATTACGTGTGGAAATCACACAAGCTTGCGATGCCTTGTCAGCTTATAGATCTACACTTTTTTGATGGCCGACATGGTCATATTACGGAGTAATTATGTTTTTGTTATGGTGTGAAATGGAGTGTTGATCTATGCATCCAATATACGAAAGAGTGGGATTCATCATTAATACATGTGTGTATGCACAGCGCACAAATCAAGGCTGTTCTACACACCCACTTCCATGTCTCTTCTCTTCTAGCTCTCGAAGGAGGCAGTCGCATTTCTTCTCCCTCTCTCTCCTATCTACTCTCCTCCCCTCCCCTCCCCCCCCTGCCCTGTGTATCATGTATGTCTGCATTCGCTCTGGGACTGACTCTCAAACTGTCTTCAACCTCTCCTCCTTCCGCAACCGAACCACGAAGAAAATTCGAAGATGAATCATCTAATTGACTGGTCTCTGAACGCTATTGACACCATTTTTTCGACGCACAAGGCTGGAGCTGGAGACCCGCCTTGCCCAGAAAGAAGCTATGCGTCTGGACATGTAATGGATTCCTGGGGCAACTGGCAACCCCTATGTCTCCCACTTCTCTCGGTGGAGGACAGCGAGGATATCTATATTTTTGGGCTGCTGGTAGCCCAGTGCCTGTTGTAGTAA
>OOFJ01141954.1:18071-32875 GCA_900323375.1 Benthosema glaciale
CTAAAGCTTTCAAATAATTGTAATGGACTAAATAGTACAATATTTGCCTCTGAGATATGTAGTGGAGTAGAAGTACAAATAGGCCAATTGAAAAATGGAAATACCCCAATAAAGTTAAGGTAACAAATTATACTTAAAGGGATTGTGACATTAAAAAAAAGTTTTTGTAATTTTTCTTCATTTTTTTAGGTTTTCTGAGCTCAATTGCACCCAAAAAAACTGAACTTTTCACATTCAGTAGTTTTTCTGTGGTCTGGATTTTTCTGGCTCAAACACGTGGTGTCATATTCCGGCCCTTTGTGATGTCACAAGGTGCAAATCCCATATATGTGAATGGGATTTGCCAGCAGATGTCACTGTTTTCACTGTTTTACCGTTTTCATTGTAGCTCAAAAGCCTTTCCAAACCCTAGAGAAAACTTCAGACCACAGAAAATCCACTGAATGTTCAAAGTTCAGGTTTTCTGGGTGTAATTGAGATCATAAAACCTAAAAGAAAAACAAAAAAGAAAAATAAATGAAAATTAATGTCACAAAACCTTTAAGTCCATAGTCCAGAATATATGTAGCCTACTGATTATAACATCATTGGTACATCAGATCTAGCAAACCTGAAGAATGTGTTGGACTACTATTGCATGCCAAAGACAGATAATTTAGGGTACCTAATGATATGCGACCAAAAACAGACATAACACATACAGTACTGTAGTACATTGTGCATAGCCAAGTCATTAATTAATGTCTGAAATGTACAGTTGAAGTGTCTATGTACTTGAAAATAGAAACTGGCAGGAAAAGGTTTAATTAATTGCATTCCGACTGTGCTTGACCTCGAGTAAAAAGATTTCTGACTCAGCATGTAGCTAGCTACTTCAAAATAAAGTGACCCATTTACAGTGGTTTAAGAAGAGGTAAATCATCTTGAACCTGGGATATTAATTTAATCAAATCAGGACAGAACAGAGAACATCACAAAGATAACTGATCAGTTAAAATCCCAACCTGAATATTTATTTTCTCTTGTTTACTAAAGAGCTGGAGAGAAACTTCTCTACGTGTCCATGTGACGCACGGTGCATTTAACAGCCATCCTGGCCCTTCAGGTCACTGGAGAACTTCATTTCAGCAATAAGGCTGGTACGATACATTTGGCTCTTTCAGTCAGTATTACTGTGACGAATGACAAGGACAACCAGAATAACGGTAGGAGCGTCTTTCAAAAAGCTAACCCCGTGCAGGCTTGTGGATTGAAACGTCATCCACTGTCATCTCCACTGGGCAAGAAGAGACAAGGGAAACTGCCCATGAAATACCTCAAAGAGGAGAACGTGGCAGTTTTGCATCTCTTCGTGCCGGTCACTGCAGCCGTGCAGCGTGTTCTGCGAGCAGTTCATCCATCAGGGAGACCATGTAATCCGCTGCTGCTGTGAAGTAGTTCCTCACATCACTGAAGGAATGAGGAACTTTACATCTACTGAAACTCAATTACCTTGAAACAAACACATCTCCCTGCTAGGCTGCCAGCTCTGTTGAAACGCAATGAAGATGAATGTGTGCAGGAGCACTTAATTTGAGTGGAATGCCCAAAGGAACTAAACCATATTTTCTTGCTTCCATTATAGCATTACAACTTGGTACAGTATTTAATTGCCCTCAAGTCGCTTGTTACCGTCTCGTGTAAAGACTCACTGATTTCAGAACACAGCATAACTTGGGTATGGTATTCATCACCCCCCTAGAAAATAAAGACATGCCTCTGTGCAAGGGTACTTGTATGCAGTCTGAAACAAGCTAGGGGAAACATAATGATTAAGTGGTACTCCCCTCTTCAGCTCACAAGACGCACCAGCAACAAAGACATTTCAGCCGTTTAATGTTTTCTTTTTACTAAAATCCTGTATCGTGGATACAGGATGTCCATCAGGCAAAACAATTAACTAAATGGGAAACGAAACAGAAACAATCGTAACTTAGCTAATCAAATCAGAAGAAACTAAAAGACGAGTGTCATATCACCGGGCTTTCCAAAAGGCTAACCTCATGTCACTAGGCTCATCTATAACTAATCATAAAACTGGAGAGAAGAAAGGGTCAGCATGCTGCTACTACCCCTGGCTGTTAAACACAATACATTTGTATCAAAACATCACACAAAGACTGAACGTTCGCCCCACCGACTTCAAATTTGACACACGCATTCCACACCCCCACACAGAGAGTGCATTGCCAGGCCTTGAGTCGGTCGGACCCACGGTTGTCCAGAACTGCCACAAAAGGCATGGACAGGGCCACCCTTAGATCTCCATATATGGAGCTGGCCTGTTCTGACATCACAATGATGTTCTGACATCACAATGATGTTCTGACATCTGCATAGACTCCATATGTGGGCATGCTTGACAAAGAACTCCATATATGAGCATAAGGGACACAGACACAGAGGGTGGGGCATGCATGTCCAACTTGCAACAATCCAAGTAGGTCGGTGCCCCACTCTAGTAACTCTAGCGAATTATTAGCTGAACTATAAAAAAAAATCCATACAGAAAGCAAATAATTATGGGAGCACATGCACAGTAATGGCTCATGTACTGGTAAAAAAACAAATACAGTTGCAATAGTTCAAAGTGTTTGAACTCAGCACTTTGGCACTTTACTTTTCCAAGGGGGTGACCTTCAATGAATGCATAATAAATACTCTTACAGTATGGATATCCTCCTATCCAAGTATACGTCAAGATAAACTGCACAAAGAACCTGGAAGGCAAAATAACTCTTGCTGTGATCTTTATCCAGCCATCTACCAGCAATCAATAACGTTAGTAAAACTTGAAACCTGTACAATTCAGTGAGACTGGATATGAAGCATTGGTATATAAAGCAGGATGCGCAGAAGAAAACAACAGAGTGCATTCATTTGTTTTTTGTTTGTTTGTTAACCCAAAAAGACCTGAGTCCAATTCTACAAATGCCTTCTAAATTAGTTTGCCCACTTTCTAGGTTTAAAAATAAATACAAAATAAAATACAAATAGCAGATATATATAATACAAGTTTGCAGCGCACTGAGTTGGTATATCTGCTATTTCAAATAACCAACGCAAAAACGACATATGCTTTCCTGGTTCTAATGCAGAATGAGAGGCAGCAAATAACGTGTCCAAATGGTTTATAATTGATTAGAAAAGAGTTTTATTACTTACTGTTTACAATAATATTTCTAAACATTTTGGACATGAACATTCGGAACCAACACCGTACAATATGACTCAGTTTAAGTGCATAAAATAAAACAGAAAATAGAAAACCATCAGGCGTCGTCTTGGAAGAAAGAATCCAGGTCCTCGGTCATCTCTGCCACGTCCTGGACGGGTTGTTGTGCTGGCGTCGCAGCGGTCACAGCAGCTCCTCTGGGGGAAGAGGTCTCCTGGCTTCTCTGTGGGGGGTCCGCCTCACGCTTTATCTCCTTCCCTCCACCCAGAAGCTTTTGGCTCTCTATGAAGTACTGGTTGGGGTGGCTCAGCGAGAACCCGGCGTCTTCCACCTGTTGGGCGGAAATGTTCACTAGTTTGAGTCCTGGGGAGACATAACATTTCTCTTTTGGGTCTCACGATGAAAAGTTTGGCGGCAACAGGGACTGTTTGTAGTGCACTGTCTAAGGAGAATTGGCAAAATGACAAGAGTTAATCTAAAAAGATCATGGGGGGATGGTTGGCTAGTGTCTCGTATCATCTAGACATAGCCAACATTTCATATACAGTAACTTAATAAAATGTCTAGTAGTGCAACATTCCCATGAGGAGTGCCGCTGATGCTCACATCTAAGCATTACTGCCCAGTACAGATGACAGCAGGTAGCCCACTGACTGCCTCATTTGTCTGCATTAGCGTGTGTGTCAAGACTGGGGCAATAGACTGCATTTCAACACGGCAACAATCACCAGCTTCCAGACACGGGGGTTACAACTCAAGACACATTGCACAAACTGCAGTTGAGAACGACCATGTTTGTTTTAACACAGAGCGTGGTGTGACAGCGAAAACGGCCTCGTCTACGCACTTGTTCATCGTTATCAGGCCGAGGCGTAAAAAGAATATCAACTCGGGTTTCCGAGGCAGTGATTCCACTAGCGACTGCAAAACGCCTGAAGAGTGTACCCAAACAGATCTACTTCAAAGACAGCTTCCGTTTGAGGTTTCAAATTGAACTGTCACTTATCAGATAGTACACATCTAGGTGCCATTATATCCACCTTCTATCCGCGCTTCTGTCGCTTCCAATCATTTCAGTAAGGAAAGGGCATGAGCTAAAAAGGCAATCATCACCAACATGTCCCTAGATTACTTGTTCACCGAGAACTATTTAACACGCAAGCACATTTCTTCTCTCTAAATGGGACTGATTACTGAGTGTCAATGAAAGTGTCGCAGACTGATACTCGGCGGGGTCTAAAGTAAAAAAGATAAAATAAACTTCCATAGGGGCTTAAATCAAATGCTATAAACAATATATACATTCATTAAGTGCGTGAGACAGTCAGTTGATAAAGCGATTCAAGTTTTGCGTTCCTCTAGATACAGTGGCTCTCAAAGTGGGGCCCGGGAACAACCAGGTGTCCCCAACAAAATGAGGAACTGAGTAATTGTTAAGCCCCATTTTATATTTTGGCTATTCGAAAAATATCCGATCTACAAGGTTTGTGTTGCAAGTTGCAACGCGACACGTTGTGAGCTTGTCTTTTCTTATGGGGGTCGGGGCTAGATACACGTCAATTTGGAGGTCCTTGACATGAAAAGGTTTGCCTTGAGCCTTCATGCTCAAGTTGCAAGGCCATACGCAGACTGACACAAGCAGGTCCGATTACGTCTACAGCCAAATGAAAGATGTCCTTACATTGTGTGTCAACTCAAAGTACTTCTGACACGCCAGCTGAAAGTGCATCCCCTTCACCAGCTCCAGGATCTGTAGAGGAGAAGAGTACAGGTTATTGGAACTGAAATATGAACTTGTGGATAGAAATAACTTCACTTTGACCAAAACCACTGGCTAACAGCCAAGCAACGCGTTTGTCTTCTGATGGATGAAGCATTTAATAGCATGCAATGCATTAGAGGATAACAGTAAAACTGGGTATTCTAAAAATGCCTTTAAATCCAAACTGTTTTCTGTAAACTTCGGTTGCTATATTAGTGTTGCTCAAACTCCAAGACCAGCAAAATTATATGAATTTGGCTGTGTGCCCCCCACCCCCCATCTTAAAATATTTTGTTCTGTGGACCCCCTGTAGCAAAGATTTTAATTAAAAATGTTTGCTTCAGTTCACTCACAACACCTGTGACTACTGTACATGCATATGATGGAATGTTGTCTATAAGTGGAATGGAATCCCTTCTCAATACATACTGTACTCAATACAATGACATTTTGTTGTATTTTGTGGGATGGGGAATAGATGCTTCAGTAAAATGTAAATGGACTCAGTGGCACAGTCGGTAGTGCCGTCTCTCTATTGGAAGGTCCTGTGTTCGATGTCAGTGCGGGCGCTGTGGGCGTGTTCTCTCCTCTGCACCATCAGCACCCACACCCTAGGTGGGGTTGGCAGAAAGAGCCTTTCTTTGTGCAGTTTGCCTGTTCTCCCCGTGTCCCCCTAGGGTAGGTACCCTGGCAAAAAAGCATGCAGTAATCCTGGCCTCTATACTGCTGCCAACCCCTGGTCAGCAGGGGCGCCTGGCGGAATAACGGGTTCCTTCCACATGTGTGAAAATATTTTAAATTAAGAAAAGAATAAATGGACTCAGAGCTAGGTACCATACATGCATACAGTACCTGTTGTGCATCACATCAAATCGATGCACTCTCACACATTCAGATAGAGACAGTCTCTGTCATGACACGCTTCCATCTGGCTTTTATGTAAGATTTCTTTTGGCCATATATCTACCACATCCTTACAACAAACGCTCGTGGCCCGAATGAAAATAAAGATAACCTTTGACCTGAAACCGCGGCTGTCGTCCGTCCTGTCACATTCCGCGTGTCAAATTATCGAGTGATTTATCAAGTAAGCCGTGTAATAAGCAGGATAATGAACAGCGAGGCAGACATTAATGAGAAATATAAACCCCTTCAGGGAGATTCAAGGTCTTGAATCACACCGACGCGGTTTATTTCTCAATGACTGCCCTACAGTTCATTATCCCTTACATATATAAGATGCGTGTTTTACGGAAAAATCTAATTTGCTATGTAAAACACACTGAAAGATGTATTTTCTAAAATGCCAATTAGCACTGGTCTTTCTCTTGTATAATTAGATATGAAAAGGACCTTTCACACATCCAGTTAACCTTACGGCCGTCTGAAACCCACATTGCCATGGGCTGTGTAGAATTACACTGGACAACTATGAAAACACGATTAAAAGGATGCGCTGGTGGTTTAGCAGCCAGTTAGTGCACCCGCCACATGGATGTGATGCTGGGGGTTTAGCAGCCAGCCCTAGAGCTGTGTTACCACACTTCCTGTCTCTTTGGACTCAACCTTCAAATAAAGCAGCATAAATGTTGCCTTCAAATAGTTTCAAATGCAGGGTTAAAGGTCAAGGCTTCTGCAAAACACATCATTCGGCAGAGTGCACACGCACTGTACTACAAACGTAGGCCAAGCTCTCGAGGACACAGATCACATTCAGAAGTCAATGTTCTCACAATAGATTAGAACAATAAGATTTAATTTTGCATGCACAACACAAATATTATGCAGTGATAACTTTGCACATAAAGGCATCAAATAAGAGCTCAAATAAAGGCATCAAACGGGACGAATGAGGCACCTGCCACCAACCGTATTAATATTTTGGTGCAAGATACAGTACACCAATTTTCAGATAGTTTATTCATCGCGCCTCGCAGTCACCTTAAAGGCGAACCGATGAATGCATTTAGATGAATCAACGTGTGCATGTTGTGCTCCAAGTCTGATGTGAAACTAGTGGAAAAGCCATGCTGATGCAGTGGCTCATCAATAACGAGGAGTACTGTATGAACCGTTACCCCTGGTCAGGTGGATGAGAGAGAAATTCTGCATGAGATTTGTTTCCTGCCGAGTTGTTTCACACGCAACTCACTCTTTGATTTTTTAATTATGGTGCATTTCTGGTCTGCGGGCTAAACACATGACATGGTGCAAGGCTTAGCCATGCTTGCATAGTGTTTGTACAACACACATCACACACACACACACGGCAGACACACTAAAGGTTCTACTGTATGTTATTGGCAGAGCTGGTGCTGAAGGGGACAGAAGCTGGATGATTAATTAAAAGTGATGAAAGACAAGTCCCCCCGAGGGTTAGATGTTCACCTAAATTAGCTTATCCGTGCCATTTTGTTCTCCCGGTCGTCAATGGCTTACTTGCATTACAGGACAAATCAATATTTAATGACGAGGGCGTCAATATACTATCATGACTATCATGTCATTACAGCCATGCATTTTGAAACATTTTTTAAAAATAGGGCGGTTAAGTTATGTGGTTAAGAACTCTGAAAGCCATTTGGTTTCTTGGCACAAGGCATACCATTTCCAATACATATTTGAATAAAACCAGTGACATTACATAGCCATTTTCTGATCTCAAAATCTTACAATGAATACAGTAAATATCTGTATCCCCTGATGGAGGGGAAAGGAAATGGTTGGAATAACGTGTTCCTTCCATGCGTTACGTCCAACCAGGTAAACTCCCCCTGTCAGGTGTCAAGGAGCAACTTGGACACTCATGCATGAAGGAAGCATGAGTTCAAGTCCGTTGCTCTCCCCATGTCCCCCAGATTTAACAGATACGAGCATGGAGGCATATATCTGTATGTAATACTTTGATGTAATAACAGTCAAATGAATCAGTACTTTGTGAAACTAGATTATAAATCTAAACCATACCCTCTCTCATGCTAGGCTCAATATCAGACTTTATTGCTCCATTAAAAATGGACCATGAATTACTTTAATGTTCATTTGAAGGTTTATAACTTCTGGAGAATATACTGCAAGAAAATAAACTTAAAAAGTTACCACTGGACTCAGTTCAACATGATAGAAATAATTGAAAGAATTTACAAAGGGACTAAGTAAGTATATATCCCAGAGGAACCCCATCAGCAAAGTGTATAGTGGTTAACCACTAACCAGACCCACTTGAGGGTTTAGCAGCAAAAGTACTTGATGTACTGAATCGCCAATAGGTGCAATTTACTACTGTATGTACAACATCCAGAATGTAATGAATAAACGGAATGTATATTCTAGCTTTAACCCATTCAATTCGGAAAATAATCTGTAATTTTATGCTATTATATAAGAAAAAAATATATATATACACAAGCTCACACAGCAAATGTGTGAGCTTTGAAGAAGTTTTTTTAATCAGCCTCAGGTGTTAATGGGTTAACAGGATAATTCCCCCCTCCAGGAAAACAAGGAGAGAGCCAGGTAAGCACGAGCCAGAAAAGCGCATGAGAGAGCGAGCGAGAGAGAGAGAGAGAGAGAGAGGACATTGGAGTGGCATGCAGCAAATGGTCTACTTGGCCGGGGAGTCGAACCAGGGACTCGCTGTCAGGCATCAGAGCCCACGCGCATATGGTAAACTCCCAAACCACCGGGCTATCAGGCACCGCCGTAACAGGACATCTTTCCTTTCATGTTCAATCGTGTAGCGAGACTAGGCCACTGTTATCATGGCCTGCCCCATCCATCCCCAGTGGCCGGACAGGGCTGGCAGTCCATCTGAAGATGTCTAGACGCCGAGGGCTAATACTGACCTGACTAATCCCAGTGGGAGAGACCTTATACGCCTGAAGCTTCTGTTTCAACAGCTCCGGGTCACTGTGGCGGAATGGGCATCCTAGGGAAAAATATATACAATAATTAAACATGTTAGATTCTAATCAAAAAGCAATAACTTGAAACAGAACGCAGTATATATTCTTTTAAAACAGCATCTGTCTCTGTTGCTCACTGTTGCACCCCTCTGCCAAAGTTCGCCAGGGGTACTTTTCACACAATCGACGTAAGGAATGACCCTAGCGTCATTTTCGTTGCGTCGGGTTGAGAGCGTTGCGTAGATCGACGGAACACATATCTGACGTAACGTAAGGGACATAATGAACGCAAGAACACATAAGCAACGGAGCTATATGGTTACTTTGAACCAGTGGACAGTGCCATCCTTAGATCCTCTCACAGGTGGGGTAAAATGACCATTAGCACCAGAATTGGGAGGGGGTGATGTCGTATTTCACAACATTTTAAGGCAAGTAGCAAAACATTGCAGACAAATAGTCGTGGTGTAGAATAGAGGGTAAAAAAAACTATATCTAAAAGTAGGTGTGGCACAACACCCCCTGGCTATTCTCTTCTCTGACAAGATTTGGGCTGATTGTTTAAAGTTAAAGCATTGGGGGAAAAGCCGCCGCAGAGTAATCATTTCTAAAACGTCCACATGAGCTCACAGCTGTGCTCTGAAATCCATTATTTCCCATGGCATGAGAGAGGCACCACCGGCGAGGCGGGAGAGAGAGAGAAATTAAGATACAACCCCTCAGGCAACGCTTTGCAAGCGACACACACATCACTTTGATTTAGCTGATTGAGTTGATTTAATACGAACGTATGAATATGAATCATTTTACAAGCCGTTTGACTGTATTAACTTTAACCTTGCATTTTGTGTGCTTTATCATACAGTACATCAGGGGAGAGAGAGGATCACTACAGGAAGAGGGGATGCAGGTGAACAGGTGCTGTGATGTGGGCTGCGTTAACACGTTAAAACCGTGAGAGCATCAGTGTCCTTATTTTATTTTTAGCCACTTATATATGTTTTAAGAACTATGGTTTAACCCATTTCAGCCTGAAAACGATGCTAAAAATGCCTTCTAAATACTGAAAGTTTTCTGAAAAACCCTTATTTCTATGTTAGTAGTTCTCAAATAATTAATCTCAAGGACCCCAAAAATTATCTGTAATTGGCCCCCTGACCCTCATCTGAAAGTATGTTGTTCCAGAGACGCCCCCAGAACCAAAGATGAGTTAAAAACGTTCGCTCTGAAACAATATATTCAATATATTCCAATTTTCACGATTTCTCAAAAATAGCAGACCTACAAGCTCGTAGCGCGCCACTTGGTGGCGCGCTATGAGCTTGTAGATCTGCTGTTTTTCAATAGCTAAAGCATAACATAATGCTTGAAACACCAAAAAGGGTCCCGTCTAGAAAGGGTTAAGAACAGTAGTTCAAAAAAGAAAAAAAGCAGATATACAAGCTCACATTGTGGCACAAATTAAGGCGCAGTGAGCTTGCACATCTGCCATTTATTTTTTCTTACCTTTTTTTGGGTACAGGTTTTAGTTCTGACATACTATTGGTCCGACTGTCATTAGACCGACAACCTAAGCCAAACTCCTACCTAACCCTAACTGCAAGCACGGAGCAACACATGTTGGACCAACGCATGCTCGGGAGCGACATGTGATTTCCGCCAAGTCGGACCTTTGGTGGTGGTGGTGGGGGGGATGTCTGAAATGTTTTTAATAGTTTAGCTATTATTATTAGTTCTTTACACAAATCTTCTCTTCTGGCAGATCCCTGAGGGTTTCCTCAGCCAAATACATATCATAGTGGGGCTCCTTGGCACGAAAGCGCTTGAGAACCACTGATTTACAGTAGAAGGCATTCGATTTGTCAACCTCAGGTGTTAATGGGTTAAACACGAGGGATTTTAATTGGTGTACCTTTGAGTATATTCTGCACTGTTATTCTAACACTGTTAATATACCCAGTTCCTTCTTTCAATGGGTTTCCACTTCCAGCACTGAATGCAAGAAAGACAAAATATGCACACACAGGGCTTTATATAAACACAACTAGTGGTGCAATTAATTGATTATACAAAACAATTATAATAAATGATCAATTATGATGACATAATTTTAGTTATTAGTGAAAATAGCAGACCTGCAAGCTCACAACAGTGCTTTGTACAGCCAGGAATAAAACAGGGCTTAAGTAGCTAATCCTACACACGCACACACGCGATAAAAACCACAGTCGTTTGCGTCACTCCTGCCAAGGCCAATAATCGAGAGCAGAATGGCTCATCACATGCGTAACAGCCCCCCCTGACTCACCGTGATGGTCGCCTTGGCTGGGTGGGTTCGACAAAATCACCTTCATGCAACTGTAGGGGGTGTAATCAGTCCGCTTGCCTTCTTTCCCAAACATGTGGCGGACGCTGTAGGCATACGCTTTATCAAACTAGAAAGGAGAGAGGCAGAAGAGGGAGACGGAGAGGCAGAGAGGTGGTGTTAGCGAGGATCGGAGTGGAAGAGAGAGACCAGGCAAGGTTGGGGTGAAAGCAGACATCGTCGTACATCATGTCATTTGCGACAGGGTGTTTTCATCAATGAAATATAAAGCTATTAGGGGGAACCTGCTGTGGAGCTGCAGACACACTGCAGACGGATGAGACCGAGCTATAAGGATAACATGGCCCTCTTCCCTTTCCCCGTCATATTTGCTGCCTTGTACCTTTTTTATAGCCATACAATAGTGCAAGATTTGATACTTCCACAGAAATGTTTTCAGATCATAGATCTCTGAAAAACATAATGTGTTGATTACTGGATCTCATCTACACTAGTCTCTCGTTAACATTTTAGTAAAGCCTTCTGATCTGATAACTGTAATGCCTTTACACTCACTTCCTCATTTATATAAAGAAAGAAAAAGGAATGTTTTTTTTTAAGTACTACTATTGGTTCATAAAGCACTGAATTTATAGGTTTATAGAGTCCAAATACATTTGTGGTGTTGGTGTGCTACATCAGAAGCATCCAGAGACCTCTCGTCTTGGGTCATCTGTGACAGGCCTGCTTTCTGAACCCAGAGTCAGAACAAAATGTGGAGAAGCAGTGTTCCATTTCTATGCACCACATCTCTAGAAGAAAAAATAAATAAAAAAAATCCCAAAATACTGTACTGCAGCAGGTCAGCTACAACTGACAACTCACTGCTTTTAACCGATTCTACAAATGTTTTCTGAATCTGTGGTTCTCAAACCTTTTCGTAATTCAAATTGACTGAATTCACACGAGAACTGATTTAGAAGGCAGGTAGAATCTCCCTCAGGTCTTAATGCCCTCAGTGATTTGTGTAAAGGCACCTTGAATCGCCTTGTCGACATGTACTAAAGTTAACTTTACACCAGTTGAGAAAAATCAGTTGCGATGGCACTACAACAGGACTTGAATTCAGGAAAACTACTGTATAAAAAGGTTGAATTAATGTAATTTGGTGAAAAAACAGAACTGTATCTACAGCCCAGGATACATGTGAATATAATTTAGAAAATACTATGTGGTTTGAGTTTTATCGTGTAGCAACTGATTTTGGTCACAGTACTCAACATTCAGGGTGAGAACATTTAATGTTAATGTTCCATCTAAAAGTGTGAATTACAGCTTTCCTGCATTAATAACCCTACTGACACATGAGGCCATCAAAAGTCCAATAAAAGAACTGAACTTGACAATGTGACTACTTGTACCGTGGCTATAATACCGTCAAGGCGTCTATAAAAACTAAACCAATCAAATATTAATTATCGGGTGGGTCTAGGCATTTAAGATGCTAAATCCAGATTTAAGATCACCCCACACTGTACTGAAATCATTTTAAAAGGTTCACCACTGACAATTTACTGCAAATTATACCATAATAATTTAATTTGAGAAAAGGGTGCGGCATAGGGAAGATATTAACTTAATTCCTGCCTTTGTCCGGGTAGCCAAAAACAAGAACTTCTTCTAAACTAGGTTGTAATGGAAACTCACAAACGGTCACAATATGCAAGTTCTATATTTAGGTAACAATATTTACATTTATGATTTTTTTTTATTCAAATCTAATTCCAAACACAGGGGAATCTGCTATTTAAAGCACTAGGTCTCAGAGTGGGGGTTTTGGACCCCCAGGGGCCCTTGAGGGGGTTCAAGGCAGACCCCAGCAACATGACGAACGGGTTCAAGACATTTTGACAAAGCTACTCTAAAGGTCTAAAGGTCACCAATGCACATCAATGTGGAAGTCATCGACATGGACATGTTTGATAGCCACTGATTTAATAATCTTATACAAGTAACATATCCCTGGATATCACTTGATATTCTGTCGCTGAGATGAAGAGGAATGCTGAGCACTGGCATGAACACAGAGGAGGATGCAAATGGAAGAAAAATACAGCTGTGCTAATATTTGCTTAATGGAGGTCCGTCACTGCAGCATCTCCCCCGCCAAGACATATTTGTTAAAACCTAGGGCAATGAGAGAATTAGGACAATTCAAAGGGATTATGAATGCCAGAATGTATGTAATGTATGTGCGTGCGTGCACACAGGTCAACTGGGCATAGCCTCAGGCAAGGTCTGAGACTACGACAGACACCGATGTTGCTCTTGCACCACTCCATCTTGTGTGTAAAAACACTTTCCATTTTAACAAGCGTTACAGGCATTTTTAAACCTTGCAGGAACGCAAGGTTAAGTGCTATATAATACAGCATGTAAGCCAAATAAAGTCAACTTGTTTTGGTGTTGCACCATAAGGAAAACGGACACATTAAAAAAAACACGTTTTCCATGGCATATAAAAGGTCTGTGGTTTGATCCTAAATATTCACAGTAATGGGATATTACTTATTCATAACAACTGGATGTTTATATCCAGACTCACAAAAGCATGCCATTATGGGAACTATTATAAACCACATAGGATTACAGATTGTGGTGGGTTGCTGTTCACAAAAGCAGGGAGGGTGGTCTACTTTATTTTGTTTTTATTTAACGCAGTATTGAGCTTTTAGGCTAAATAGGCATGTAAAAATATAGGCATGTTTACATAGAACTACTGATGAATTCAGGCTGTTTTTACATACAGTATAATATTACTAGTAATTCATCATCTGGAACAATGGCATAACAGTCGGAAGCATTTCTATGAATGCTATACATTACTCCCACATACATGTACTGTACATTCGGCATTCTCAGGTTATCATTTGGCAAAGCACAGAAACCACTTTACCACCAAGATACATAAATATGCTTTATCATTTTAAGTATAAGGCCTGTGAGAATGGCTGGCCTCTTTCTAATGGACCACAGGAAGAGTAGCCTGTCTCCTCCTGCAGCTATGAGAAATAGATCAACATCAGACTGCAAACAAGCACCTAAACTAATGTTTCAACAGAGGCATTAAAGACACAACAAGATGGAAACGGAGATTAGAGCTGCTAAGTGACTGGAATAACTTAGTGACAGTGTTCAACCGGGGAAGAGTTCAGTCTGGAAATGTAGCTCACAGACAGTCACATTTGATCTGATTCAAGCCGGTATAGAGAGACCTAGGGCTCCATTTTCATCACACGCTAAACCCCTTATCCCTAACTTCTTTGCCTTATTTTACTATTTTGAAAACATTTTTGAATAGTTCAACTGGCCAGCCTACATTGACAGGTTGTGAGCTTGTAGGCTGGGTAGTTGAACTATTCAAAAATGTTTTCAAAATAGTAAAATAAGGCAAAGAAGTTAGGGATAAGGGGTTTAGTGTGTCACGAAAATTGAGCACCTATAGTCTAGTTTCTCAGGGCGATTCATAAATAATATGCAATGTTGTTTAATGCTGGTTGAAATAGAGGGAGAAAACAGCCAAAAAAAGGTTTGATCTAGAAGTTGTTCTGTTCTTTA
>OOFJ01141963.1:9814-20082 GCA_900323375.1 Benthosema glaciale
CCCCCAGAATATGGACGCTGGGGTTAAAGTGGTTAAAGACAATATTTGGAGTACCAAAACCATGATTTTTGTACGTCCTAATTCACGCCATTCTTTACAATCGCTGGAATTCTCAAAGCGTCATGAAATTGACTCATATACCTGTCTCTAAACCAAGATATTGTTGCAAAATAATAATCTAAAATAATAGATCTTGCAGTAAGCCCCTCCTCAAACTGCTATGGTCCAATCATAGCTAAGCATAACATGTGATGGACAAACCTCTCCACCAATGGTTTTCCTATATGATAAAAATGTTTTAATAGTTTTAAAAAAGAAATGTCACGCACATATTCTTCCAGTGCATATGGCAGGCTTTGTTGACAGATTTGGAAGAGATTTTGAACGTCTGGTCCCAAAAATGAACCAGTATTTAATGGGTAATGCCCACTGGGGAGAGGGCAGGGCTTACTGCAAGGTCTATTATGTAATGATTGGGACAGGTCTAGGTGAAAAGGCCTAACCATATTCTGTTTGTCCCCTCACCTTCACACCCCCCATCACACCCCCATCACACACACACCCCCATCACACCCTCCGCACCCCCGCAGTCGACGGAGCGCGAGCGTCTGCAGGAGGAGCTGCAGGAGGCCAAGAACAAGGCCAGAATGCGCTCCATCGGCAACATCCGCTTCATCGGCGAGCTCTTCAAGCTCAAGATGCTGACGGAGGCCATCATGCACGACTGCGTGGTGAAGCTGCTGAAGAACCACGACGAGGAGTCGCTGGAGTGCCTCTGCAGGCTGCTCACCACCATCGGCAAGGACCTGGACTTCGAGAAGGCCAAGGTGAGACACTTAGGCTCTGTTACACCAGTGGTTCCCAAAGTGGAGTCCTTGAGGCAGTTCCAGACGGTCCCCAGCTAAATGATAGTTAGGAACCAAATGGACCTTTACAGGTCTGTAACTCATGAGAGTGTACAAATGGAACCAAATGGACCCGTTAGACCCATTTGTACACTCTCAGAGTTAAATTTACATTGATTTTACAATATTAATTGTAAAATCAATCATCACCCAGAGATAGAAATGACATTAAATGGGGGTTCGTAGAATAATGCAAGTGAAACTGGGGGTGCTTGAAATGATAGGGGTTGAAAATCTCTGCTAGAGCTATAAAGAATACACAATGAATTTAAACAAAAGAGAGAAATAGGCTGTTTTTGAACTAATGAGGATACAACTGCATACAAGACACTTCTTGGATTATACTCCGATAGCTGTGTTGGAGTTTAAATTGAATTTAAATTGATTTTAGTTTTTTTCTGTTGGGTGAGCTTTCCCGCATAACAACTTTGATTCATCAAGTCAAGATTTGGAGCCCCAATCCGGCCCTGCCCTGGCATATGTTTTCAAATGGGCTATCCACGGGCTAATTAGTGTCAATTTGGGGCTCCTTGACATGAAAAGGTTTAGGAACCACTGCTGTACACTACACACACACACACACCTGCGGTGACAATGTGTGCGACTAGTGTGAACACAGGCATTAATATGGCCTGAGAAAATAACAATTAAGATTTAACATTCACCGGGCTAATTTGAGTGACAGCAGGTGGTACGATCATACCCCATTATGACTAATCATTACTTCGGGTAAAGCTTGTATGCTCTTGGGAAGAACACCATCTGGTGTCTTTGTGTGAGACTCGCGGGTTGTGTGAGTGTCCTACCATTTCTTATTGTTGGCGATTTGTGTCTCTAGACTAGCCTGGGCAGCATTCCCTTTCGGGTGTATGAAAAGGTCTGGAGCGGATGGTAAAATAATACGTCACCTTGTAGTTAATATTTGTAGTCAGCAGGCAGGAAAGAAACCTCAAGGAGGAATCGCTATTATGAATGGCGGAATTCTTATTCCGCCTTGTGGTTTCCTGCATGATGACTACAATTCTGACTACAACCATCCACTCCAGACCGGTTCACACATCGATTTTGCAACACAGACCAGGTTTTCCTCCGCGGTGGAAAGCCTGGTGAGGCGAGGTTACGCTAGACAGGCCCTGGATCATTGGACTGATCCCTTCTCTGAGGCCTGATTTACACTGGCAGTCAAATCTGATCACTTCAAGATATAAATCTGATTGGTCTAACAGGTCACATGACTGATTTAAACAAATCAGATTCCAAGCTGGATGTGACTCAGATCTGATTCAGGCTGGATTTGGCTGCCAGTGTAAATGTGGCCTCAGTAGTCGATTGCATCCTCGTTGAGTAGCCGCCTCTCTTCTCCTCTCCAGAGTAGGAAAGGAATTAGTTTGGTATCCCAGTGATCCCAGTATCCCTGTGTGGAATTATGGAAACCCCAGTATTCTGAATAGCAACAGGCTAGTTATTTCTGAGCATGAGTGTCGGTGCAACTGGCCTTCTAAATAGAGGTGTTTTGAGGCTGTTTAGAATTTCTTGCGTACAGTATACTGTATATGAAAGCTATTCTCTCCTTTGTTCTCAGAGCCTGCTCATTTTATTTAAAACTCTTAACACCCAACATTTCTTGTTTCTCTTTTTTTTTTCTCGTTTTATTTTAAGTAAAAAGAAGAGAACTTGGTTATTACTGAGCTGATGTCATGGACCTTAGATGTCATGGTCCTTAGATGACATCATGATCAATCAGCACTTGTGACCCGGTACTTTACAGAGTAGAATTGGACCATTATCTACAGTACATTTGATTATTTTTGGAGCGAAGGCCAACTCGTATAGGACACGGTTTGTCAGTATTTCAAAAATACAACAAACGTACTTCTACATGAGAGGTGGCTGAATCTGAGAGCGTGCACATACGCATGCTGGGACTTTTGGAGTATAATACATACCACCGTCTCTCTCTCTCTCTCTCTTCATTCTGCATACACTCAGACACTGAGCTCTTGAACTTGGAACATGAACATGCTTATTCACCTTCTAATCTCCATATTTCTTTGTTGTTTAGGCACTGCTGTGCATCTAGATACGTGCAAAGGAATATGGGACTCTGTAGTTTCACACAGACTAACCCATTCTTCTTTAGGGATCTGATAAGTAGAGGTAAAGTGTGTTGCGCATGTGCTTCGAGACCTCACAGCAAGATAACGTTTTCTTTTTTTTTTAACGATTATGTCTGCGGTACGATGGAATTGCGGAAATAGCCAATTAACGCATCACATCATGAGCATGTAGATTGGCTATGTTTTCTACATTTTGCTGATCGGTGATCGGGGAAAGTCACAAGGTTAATTTGGCTAATAGAACAAAAGCTCTCGTCCAGTGTGTCGGTTGTGGCCGCACTGCCGCAGAGCTATTTTGAAGTGTTGCCGCGGTCTTGAAGTGGTCTGTTATACAAAACTGTGATTTCTATATGAAAGTCCATGACTGTAGACATTCTGCTGCCCCCTGTGCAGTGTAATGTCAGGTATTGTCTGTCTTACCCACTGGTAATCGAGTGCAGTGACAACTCCTGGCAGTACCATGGCGGGGAAGTGCTCCTAATCTATTATCCAGGTTTGTTTCAAACATTAAAACGCTGCTTTGTGTCAATGAAAGCAAAATGTTTTAGGAGCGTGCTGATTTGGCCATGGTAATGGGTGCTCTGGCTTCCTTCACACATGCTTCTCCTCCCCAGCTGTGTGGTCATTTTTTGGCAGTCACGGCGCCGACCCATTGTGTTTCTATGTGGGTTCTGTTTTGTTCTAACCTCATTCGGTCTCTGTTAGGCTGGTGTGTCAGTAAGAGAGTCATAAAATGCAATTGAGTGTAATAGTGTGATATAAAAGCAACGTGTTGTCCGCTAGAGTATATAGGGAGACATAGAGGACATTAACATATATCTCTCTCTCTCTCTCTCTCTCTCTCTCTCTCTCTCTCTCTCTCTCTCTCTCGACAGCCTCGCATGGATCAGTATTTCAATCAAATGGAGAAAATAGTCAAAGAGCGGAAGACGTCGTCTCGGATACGGTTTATGTTGCAAGACATCGTAGACTTACGATTGGTAAGTGAATGTTTTTTCTAAGGTATGTTTGTTTTTGTAAGGTGCGCGCGTGTGTGTGTCGCTACATCTAACGTGTAGTGACTTACAAGTGCAGAATTAGAATAAGAATAAGAGTACGCATGAGCTCTTGTCTGTGAACAAGGTAAATAGTCACATAGTGTAGAGAGAAGCAAATAGTGCATCGAAGAAACTTGGATACCAGATACCAAATAGTGAGACATCTGTGTTGAGCTTGAGGTGGTGGGAAGACGTCCACTTCTCAGCTCTTCTACCTGAGTGGTGAGAGGGGGAGGGAGAAAGAACATTAAACTTTAGGAACCATGAAACAACCGTTTAGTCCACCGGGCCTGCGTTCTCGACCCAGACTTTTTTTGCTCCTCCTCTCCCTCCCTGCAGCACAACTGGGTGTCGAGGAGGGCCGACCAGGGCCCCAAAACCATCGAGCAGATCCACAAGGAGGCCAAGATCGAGGAGCAGGAGGAACAGAGGAAGGTGCACCAGCAGCTGCTCTCCAAGGACAGCAAGAGAAGGCCAGGTCAGACCCTCACCGTCCAAATCCTCTTTAAGGCTTAGAGGGCCGCATACTGTAGGCACCGCAATGGTTCACCCAGTCAGATGAGCATGCTCTTCCCACAGCCTGCAGAGAGTAAGGCTGTTTGATAACTGTAGTGGCCAGAATATTCAATTTCAATTCAAAGGAGCTTTATTGGCATGAGAAAACAAACGTTTACATTTGTGTCACAAATACAATACAATAAAAACTGTTGAAAATGGGGAAAGTATATATAGCATTTTTGTAAACAGAGTTATGTCACATTGCATCTTTATAGTATGTTATAACAGGGTATAGAGCTGTTGTTTTTTTTGTTTGTTTTTTTACAAATAGCAATTATTCGCAGTCTAATGGCAGCATTTTTCCTCAAGACTATACAAACTCAAATTTAAGTTCTGTTTAAATAAAGCAGTGTTAGGACAAGTACTCTCTGACCAGAAGAAAGTATGGGAGCATAATTTAGAAAAAACTCAAAGAAGGATAATTGAAAGAAGACTTTAAACTAGCAACTGAAAAGTCTTTATGTAAAAGTTTACTAAGGTTATAAAACAATGTGTAAAAGTATGGTCAAACCAGCAGGAGGGGAAATGGCCGACACCTTCTAGTCTAGGCCATTAATGAGAACTGCAGCGTTTTCATTACTTCGCAGTTCGCACTGGCTTAATTTCCTGCGGCGGATGCTTGCAGCCTGGTTTTTCAGTTGCTTCGTATGGATATTAAATGTATTCAATTCTTATTGTAAACTTGGTCTTAGTTTTTTTTATGGTGATGGGCGCTCTTATCATACATCATCTCAATCTGGCCAATCACAATTTGCGTCCTCACTTTTCAACCTCAATATGTAGACTTGCTCAGCCAATCAAATCATCGCTATGGGGTGCTGCTCAGCCAATCAAATCATCGCTATGGGGTGCTCAGCCAATCAAATCATCGCCATGGGGTACACACAAACAGACAAAGCTGAGCATGGGAGAGGCTAGCACCCCTAAAAAAGGGAACATCTCTCAAAACTGGATGTTTTTCCTCATAGTAAACTTGCCCTCTAAGCCTTTACCATTACCTCTAATGGATGTGTTCATTGTTTGTTTGTTTGTTTGTCTCAGACCCCAGAGAGAGCAGAGCGGAGCAGCAGAGAGAGCAGCGCGTACAGAGAGAAGAGACCTGGAACACTGTGCCTATGACCAAGAACAGCAGGACCATCGACCCCACCAAGATCCCCAAGATCTCCAAGGTCAGTTATGGTATCTGGTATGGTAGATATGGTGCATGGTGCACCTCCCTGAAGTGCCTTTCCCTGAAAAGCACAAACCGAGTATATTGATTTTTATCAAGACTTGGCCCTGAAAATGTGGTAGACATTACTATAAAAGGTCAAATTCTGTCAGTGTAATAATACGCACGCACGCACGCACGCACGCACGCACACACACACACACACACACACACACACACACACACACACACACACAACCTACAGTCTGAGACTTACTTTAATGGGTAAAAATCTGCAGTGGTTGGAGGTGGTCTCTCTACCTACAGAGGAGTGGAAAACTTTATTGTAGTTCAGACATGAAGCGATTTGTATTTTGTAGCATTAATACCCAGGTTTTCAGAAAGCAGCAGGTGTGTGGTGGGCTTAGAATTTATGGATCATTATTTTTCCATCTGTTTCTAAAGAATAACTAATATACATACAGTTAGGTCTTTTATATATTGCCTGGCTGTCGGGTACATTCGGGGATTGACAGACCTTAATGAGGGCCTCTGTTTCAACGAAAAGTCAGAAAGGCTCGACTCGCAGCACTTTGTATTTTCGGAGTCTGGGAAAAAACGTGGCTGTGTCTGCACGCGGCGTGTCTCTCTTGTGAAGGTTGAGCAATAATTAACAATAACAATTTGTCGTCGTCGCGTACCGTAAAACAGGGCCGTTTGTTCACCCCTGTAGCGGAGATGCGAGTCCCGACATGTTAGCTCCCCTCTCAGTCGGGATCATTCTGGGGGGTTTTGTCGTCTTTGGTTCTTTCGGTTTTCAACTTCCCCATTAGCTGTGATGTTTTTTCTCCCGTTGCTACACAGAAAGTTGGGCTGTTGACAAATTCGACACAGATCTTTATTTTGCTCGACTGAGTCCTGGGATGAATCCCTTGGTTATCATGCATACTGTTAGTGGGATATACTACATGACAGCCATATCCCCCAGCCCTGTCCTCATCTGATCCCAGTTCCTGGTTTTCTAGTTCAGTAGAACGCTGCTCTCTCTCTCTCTCTTTCTGCCTGCTGCTGCTGCACAGCTGAGGCTCACACTCACATTATGCCACTGCAGCGTTTCCTCCCAGCTCCCCCTGCTGGACGGAGCGGGGTTTTCGGCGTGATTTGAGCTGTAGGATCTTTCAACGTTTTGGATGGGCATTTTATAGAGCAGCATGGTTCCCAGACTTTTTCATGTCAAGGACCCCCAAATTGACACTAATTACCCCTGCGGACTCCAATTTGAAAAGATATGCCAGGGACCCCCACTAAGAGAAGATTTTTTACGGCTCTAGCAGTGTCCCCTGTTTGAGTTGCATTTAGTCTACGGACCCCCATTTAATGTCTTTTCTATCATGGGACCCCCACTTTATATTGTAAAATGTTAATTTAACTCTAAGAGTGCACAAATGGATGCGTTAGGGTCCATTTGTACACTCTCAGAGTTACAGACCCATAAGGGTCCATTTGGTTGAAAACTGTCATTTAGGTGGGGACCCCCTGGAACTCCCTCAAGGACCCCTAGGGGACCCCGGACCCCACTCTGGGAACCACTGATTTATAGAAAGAGGCATTTTATATAATTTGAATAGGCATTTTCTATAAATATGTAAGCGAATAAATGTGTTTTTTCCTTAATTATACAATTATGTATAAATGTAGTTTCATGACACAATAAGCTAGTAAAAATCATAGGAACGCTTTTGGCCTTTTCCATTGCATAGAACTGGCTCCGCTTGAATTGACTAGCTTTCTCTTCCACTGCTGATAGCTTGGTAATAGCATTGTCCATCCCTCTCCCTGTGTAGGAGAGTGGACCACCATTGTCCATCCATCTCCCTGTGTAGGAGAGTGGACCACCATTGTTTGTTGCAAGGAGTTGCGACTAGTTGCATTGGTGCAGTAGGTTTGGGCTTAAGTTCTAAATTCTAGTCACCTCTATCGGTCTTTAAAATACTAAAGGTACTTTTGCTGCCTTATCTGGGGCCAATGAAGTCCAAAAACAAATGCAAGCGCATTAAATGAATAGGACAAAGCTCCAGCTATCATCTGTGCAGATCTCAAACGCGGGAGGGTGGGTTGGCAGCTGAGGAGGCTGGATTTTGATTGGTTGATCTGTGCGGCATATTTCCAGTGTTTAAGTGGGGGATGGGAGAGGAGGACATGGAGAGTTCAGCGTTGTTCATTAGCCCAGGCTCGTGTAATACAGCGTTTATCTCCAAACTTTATCTCGCATAATTCTTGCTCTCAATTACCTTTTTTGGATAGCCTAAGAGAAAAGATAATGGACTCGGTTAAAGAGCAATTGAGGGCAGGATATAAGCCGCCCCTTTGTCAGCACATCTTACGCTCAGTCAGTGCTTAGTACTTGCGTGTGCATATTCTAGTGTACAGTGAAATGTTGTATGTCCACACACACACACACACACACACACTGTAGTATGCGCCAGCGGTTTACATTTTCTAATAGCACCTTTATCCGAAGCGTTTTGCAGTGTGCGTCCGTCCGTTCGTTCATTCATTCACATACCAACAGCAAAGGCATGGCACCAACCGGCGGTTAGGAGCTTTTATACCTCCCGAGCCTCTGCCACCACGAACAATTCTAAACGCTGTGCAGACCATTTTTGTTGACATATATTTGTATTTGTCTTTGGCTCACAGACGGACAGGCTCCTGTTTTTACCGTCTAAATAAAACAGAAATGGCATGGTTATTTGACGATGATAAACTTTTCAGCCTCAGATGGACGAGAAGATCCAGCTCGGCCCTCGCGCTCAAGTCAACTGGATGAAGGGAAGCAGTGGCGGAGCCAAGGCCAGTGATTCAGGTCAGGCAGTATGAATGTTTTACCTGACGTAGATGAGGAAGATCTTGTTTCCATTAACAGTATCACCAGTTGCAACGTTCCCAGACACAACTTATTTATTTCTTATCAAAAGTATACCACTCACAGTGAACCACACAGCTCAACTGTCACTGCCAATCACATCTCACCTCTAAGGCTCTTGCTGCTAACCTAGCATTAGCTCATGAGTACAACATTAATGCTCCTGCTCCTTCGTTCACCAAATGCAGTATGCCCTGGAAAAGTGCAGTGACTACGGGAATCATTGGCTGATATTGGGTTTAAAAGTGTTCCAACCGGTCAGCCAAAGGAGATATCTTGAGGTAATTGTTTATCCCCAAAAGTCACGAAGGCTAATTTGACCTTTAAGGTACACAAATAAGTTGTGTGTCCAAAAATCTCATTTCTGCACTTTGGCTTTGTAGGGCGACTGCACCCTTTCCCCCCCAGGACTTCCCCCTTAAAGTGTATATTACCAATGCGTGTGAGTAGTTTCTTAATGGGCATAATTCTTTCCCATCCCTCTCAGAACTATCAAGGTCTGCCGGCAGCAGTCTGAATCGCTATTCTGCACTTCAGTCCACCCCTCCACCGGCGCAGACCTCCACCCCAAACACACACACCCCGGACTTCGACTCCAGGAGAACTCTGGGAAGGTAAGGGGCATATTTCTTAGAAAGAGATTCGGCAGCAAGAGCTTAAACTGAGCTTTTGCACTCAGGTGGAACAGGAGAAAAGTACCTTCCCAGGACCGCTGAGTCTAGGGCTTTAAAATCCACAGCAGTGCATCCGGCATGGCCGAGCGTCTATATACCAATTAGAAAATATTAAAACACCCAAGGGCCAACTACATCTCCTACGTATCATAATGTTATTTTGGACCATATTAAAGTCACATACAAATGCATTGCATTTCAGCAAGCTCTGAACAAAACACTAATGACTCTTTCAGCCTTATTTAACATTACCAAATGTAATCAGATGTGCAAGGTATTTCTGTCTTTTTAGTAGTTAACATTGATGATACAGTAGTTAGGTACAGTACAACTCTTTTTTATTTGCATTCGTGACTGGGCCCACAACCGACATTAAACTAGAGTTTTTTTGTTTTTTCAAATCCTGGCAAAAAAATACAATACAAACACAATTGGCAAGAAAGCCGGAGTCCCGAAGTGTGCTATTTGTTTAATGCACACATTTTCTACGGGCTAGGACAGTGCCTGTCAGTGGGGAATGTTGAGTGGGAGGAACAGGATGTAGATTCTATGTCCTCGCGGTGAGGGTTCTTCTCACTGGCAGGTGTAGGATACCAAATGAATGGAAGTGGGAGGAAATAATTGGCATCAGGACTACATTTGGAGAAATAGAGGAGGGGATATTTCGCTCATCTAGCGTTAAGTCCAAACATATCCTGTTTTTGTTTCACTTTCTCTCTGCCAATACCATCTGACTTTGTGTCTTTCTCCCCTTTCTTCACGCAAGTCGCAGCAGCGTAGGAGGGAGAGAGGTCCGCAGCGAGAAGCCACTGAGCTCTGTCCCGTCGTCGTCGTCGCCGCGGCCGCCGGGGCCTTTCGTCCGGAGAGGCAGCTCCAAAGAGCTGCCGGAGAGCCCCTCCCT
>OOFJ01141998.1:0-10154 GCA_900323375.1 Benthosema glaciale
TCATGAATCCACTTGCTGACCGGCTGTCGCTATTGGGCAATTTGTTTTATAGGGGTTTCTTGTTGTCCTCCCATTATAATCCTATGGGATGGAAAATTGTCAAAAATGTCAAACTTTCCTTTTGCTTTAAGTAACATGTGACATGTCAAACTAGGGGGTTTTCATGATTCTGAATCCATTCCAAGCATTAGTTTTGCACAAAAAACACTCCTTGGGCTAAAAACAGCCATAGAAGTCATGACAAATGTGATGATGTCATCACAAATTCACAACCATGAAAACAGTTCATGACATGTAACATGTTACTTAAAGCAAAAGGAAAGTTTGACATTTTTGACAATTTTCCCTCCCATAGGATTATAATGGGAGGACAACAAGAAACCTCTATAAAACAAATTGCCCAATACCCACAGCCGGTCAGCAAGTGGATTCATGAAGGTATGTATATAGACATAGTTTAGGCCAATAAAAAAGACTATATACCAAATTTCTCACCTGTACAGCTCGACTGCCGGACTATCCCACCATGGGACACAGGCAAGTTAAAAAAAAATCTGAACTATCCCTTTAAGAGACACTCTTCGATGAAGGTTTTTCGATGTTTTGCTTTTTAATTGATTGATATTGAATACTTACAATTTGCATTAAAAAAAGCTGCAGGGAAGAACAGTTCAATACAATGTCTGCTAAAAGGATTTAAACCCAAGATCCAAGAAAGCCCACATATGGCTTGTTTCCATTGGGGTCCTTGTACAAAGTTGTACTCTTTCAGGAGGTATCCATTTATCAGCGCATTATGGCAGGCCTTGTTGACAGATTTGGAAGAGATTTTGAAGGTCTGGTTCCAAAAGTCAAATCCATCCAAGTGTCCAAGTGGGAGTGTCTAAGTGGGAGCGGCCGTGTTATCCTGTTCTCTCTCCTGATTGGATAAAATTGGTCCCAACCTGGAAAAGCATTTTACTACTTTCCACCAAGCACTGACCACTAGGCTACGCTCTTGTACTTAATGTGGTTCTGTTTCCCAAAGTGGGGTCCTGGGACCCCCGGGGGAACCAAATGGACCCTATGGGTACAAATGAGCAAATGCATTTGTACACTCTCAGAGTAAAAAAAATAACATTGATTTTACAATATAAATTGGGGTCCCAGATAGAAATGTCACAAAAAAGGTTGAGAATCACTGCTAGAGCCGTAAAAATCTTCTCTTATGGGGGTCCCTGTCATATCTTTTCAAATGGGGGTCCGCGGGCTAATTAGTGTCAATTTGAGGTCCTTGACATGAGAAAGTGACACCACACGCACTCTTCAAGTCACGTGGTGCTTGCGTTGCCTTGCTCAGAGTCATAGAGTATAGACAGAGTTATGCAAACTCCGTTCACTTCATGGGGCTAGTCCAATGGTGGCTCTTCTACATAGACTTCTACTGACAATAGGACAACAAATGGGGACAAGTCCTGGACCGGAAGTAGGCAGAAATACATTGGACTGACTCAGGCAACAGCCCAGCTTTAATGAT
The DNA here is from genome assembly GCA_900323375.1 of Benthosema glaciale. Classification (NCBI taxonomy): domain Eukaryota; kingdom Metazoa; phylum Chordata; class Actinopteri; order Myctophiformes; family Myctophidae; genus Benthosema; species Benthosema glaciale. The sequence goes on from OOFJ01141998.1 coordinate 1,517, forward strand.
CTTAAATCCCTTTGTTTTAGATCGGTTTGTAGTAATAGTACAACATAAACATTACAGACACTTTGTTGTTACTGTGTACAAAACTTTAAACAGTTGACATGTTGCACACGTGCCTAAAATAGCTCTTATTTGCGCCGCCCTCGTTGAAATCAATGTATTTCAAACTCCAGTGTGTCCCTAATCAGGCTGCATAAACAGAGCTCGAGCTCTCAGTTTCTGAACCCTCAATGTCGCAACTCTTCTACTCTATGCTTCTACTAGATGGCTCTTTGCTGGGGGGGTGGCGCATGCGCTGTCGCGACCACATCCGGGGGATTTTTAGTTACAAGGATGAACGCCAATTTCCAAGATGGCGGCGGAGGGAGGAGGGAAGGAGATGAACGAGATTAAAACGCAGTTCACCACCCGGGAAGGCGTCTACAAGCTTCTCGCGCACTCCGAGTACAGCCGGCCGAACCGGGTGCCCTTCAACTCGCAGGGCTCGAACCCCGTCAAGGTGTCGTTCGTCAACGTCAACGACCAGTCCGGCAACGGCGACAGGGTCTGCTTCAATGTGGGCCGGGAGCTCTACTTTTACATCTACAAAGGCGTCAGAAAGGTAAAGTGTTGGGGAAGGGGGGACACCCCACGGCCCGTGTCTTTCCCACGCGTGTGCGCGTGGGGGACGTGCGGCCGTGTACTTCAAACTGGGGGTTGTTGTTGTTTATTTGTGCTGAAGTGCGCAGATGATGATGTGACCACTGAGAGTGGAAGGCCACTTTACCCTGACCCTAGGATGCACACACATACACACACGCCAGGGATGCGTATAGTGACGCCACAACTATGCGCCATCTATAACAGTGGTTCCCAAATTGGGGTCCGCCTTGAGGGAGTTCCAGGGGGTCCCCAGCTAAATGATATTTTGGAACCAAATTGACCCTTATGGGTATGTAACTCTGAGAGTGTACAGATGGAACCAAAATTATCTGCCCCCTCAATGTCGTAACTCTGTGGCCTGACCCTAGAACGGTGGTAAACATTCTCTTAACTCTGACAGTGGAAACAAATGGACGCACCAGGGTTAATTTGGTTCCTGGTTCCGAGTCTGGAGTTTTTACGTCCAGATACTCCGTCCAGGACAGGCTTCAGACGTGCCTCAGGAGACTTGGCTCAGATCTGAAGAACTGATGATTTGGCGTTGCGACTGCGTTCCCTTGCTGACGTCGACCCCAAGCAGGGTTCGAACCCACAACCTTCCGCATGAAAGGCATATGCTCTAACGACTACACTAGGCCCATTGTTGTCAGAGTCTGTGAGGGTTACCCCCTCGGGGAACTCTGTGAGTCCCTAGAACCCACTTTGAGAACCACTTCCCTATGATTAATTCAACACGCCAGGGATGCGACACTCGTCAGTGACTTCACAACTAAGCAGTAAGCACAGATCTTATAAAGTAGGGGTCAACTTTACATCTTTCTCAAGCATCCCCAGTTTTTCAATGTGATGTTCCTATCTCTGAGACTGGGAGCTCGATGTACAACAATGTGAATTTAAGTCCTGACTGTCCATTTAACTCTTAGTGTACAAAATGGAACCAGGTCCATTTTGTTTCATTTGTGCCTCTCGGTTAACAGACCTGTAGTGTGGTCAGTTTGGTTCCAATTTATTTATATGAATCGATTGTGGGGGACCCCCTGGATTTTCTTTAAGGACTCCTGGCGGTCCCCGAACCCCACATCGTGAGCCAAAGTTCTTCATACTCATAAGGTCTTTGAAACGGCATAGGTTTCACCGTTTTTGTTATGTTAATTATAGTTTAGTCACACAGACAGTAGGCCTTTTCTCTTGAGAAGAAGAGCATGACTAAAAGTCTAAACAGGGGAGAGAGTGTCGAAGCAGCTGATGCTTCTTGTGCAAAGGCTAGTATAACGTATGAAATCATGGGACTGTACACTTCCTGCTGTTTGTTTTCTAGTGACATCACAGCCTTGTCCTTGGTATCTTCATCCTAGAGCGGAGCTAACTTCAGGTTAGCAATAGTGAGCTGGTTGGTTGTGTGTGTGTGTGTGTGTGTGAGTGATACCTTTCTATTCTTGCTGTTATTTTAACTGTGTTGTATACTTTGAGTTACCAGTGGCTTACATTAACACAGGACTTTAGTTTGTGTGAGGAATGGGTTGTCATCATCAGAGGTTATTGACATCCTGTCCCATTGTGTTATTATAACAAGTTACCAAATGTGTCGCATGGACTGTTGATGATTAGAATTACATAATCACGTTAAAGTGTTTTATCACTACTTAATTACTCTCCGTTATATACTCCCCCTTGTATTCCTAAAGTCTGATCCCGAATATAAACCAATGGACGGACCTCAGAGAAGATGGTATTATGGCAATATTTCATCAGCGATATGTTCCAGTTTGTGTTCATATCATAAAGATGGTCTTGTCTACAGTTTCTTCTAGGTACTGTGCTGGGAGAAAGTGAGTGTATTTAGTTTTTTTTGTTCATCATCATGACATTTATGTTCAGTGAGTCACTATGTAAGGGTTTGGATCCAGCTGGTGATGCAGCATGAGCTCAGTATGGAGTCATGCAGGAAGCCAGGTTAGCAGTGGCATTTGGGATGATGATGGAGGCGATGTTTTGAATCAGTTATTTCTGGGACAGTGCTTTAACCCTTTGTCAGTCAGACTGTCACTGTCTTCTTCCACACAGATACAGTCAAGTCTGATTTAGTTGCTGCACGCCAGCGTCGTGAACTCACTGAACAGTTTGCAAAGCATTGTGAGCTTGTAGATCGGCTATTTTTGGTGCCCGGCCCAATGCGCTACAAAGTATATATTTATACAAGAGAATGCTTCATGGAAGCATCTTGATTGAAGTAGCCATCTAGCTGTGCTTAAACGAGCATGATAAAATAAATATATATATACCGGTATATGTTTTATCTAATATCTTAGTTATAATGGAATTGAGTTGCCATGTTTTTTTTAAGGGGGTAAGCGTTGTATAATCGCAATATTACAGCCTATCGGCTTGTTCCTGCAGCAACGCAGACGTGCAATTAATGACTATAATGCACACCCTCTTGTGTAATATTGCTTCATCATAAATCAGGTTAGGAGGCATGTATTCTCAATTCCCTGCATCTAGTCTCATACCAAGACAGCAGAGGCAGGGTAAACACAAGCGCTGTCAGACAGTTTGATCTGAGACTTCCCTCGATATGTTCTTTTGTTAAGCTTCTTGTAAAACCTTTTACCTTTTTATTATGAAATCTTGTTACACTGACCTCGGGTCAGAACAGTACTGTTCATCATATACACTGAACAGTACTAAGGTAATGCTGTGGAATTTAAAGCACAGATAGTACTTTAGCATGTTATAGTGGAATTGTGTTGCTACTTATAATATTGGCCAGTGCTGCTAATAGCCAGTACCACCACCACCACCCTCACACTGGAGCCATGATGAGTTTGTCTGTAGTAGGCTTTTATTTGTGGTGTGAAGTCAGCAAAGCAAGCAATGGAGCAGAAAAGAGAGAGAGAGAGAGAGAGAGAGTGAGAGATAAGACTGGCAGCCCAGTGAGCCATGTTATGAGTATTGGTCCCAATGGGGATTGTTACATGACGTGATCATGTTGTCATTCTCCTGTGATCTCATTCACTCGTCACTCTTAAGGCCAGTGTCTTGTTGTATTGTTAAGTGGAGTTGAACACTTCTTTGTTGAGCTCGGTGCATTTAGTGGTTGCAAATGTTTTAAAGCTCACAATGCTCTGTGTTGTGAGCTTCAAAACGTTTTCAAGCTATGTTTGCTATTCATCGTAAGACAAAGTGTATATAGGCTTTAGTGGATAAGCTTTAATTTAATCATCTGTTAGTTTTTAGTTGAGTTTATTTTTGTCCTTTTTAAAAGTTCATAACAAAGGCAATTAAAAAATGTGTCCAAAAAGGTGTAGGCTGAAGCTAAAAGCTTATTTTTGCCTACCCCATTTCCAAACAAAATTAAAAAAAGATCACAAAATCAATAAATATAATTTCAACTTTGATTTAGCAACAACTGAAAACTTAATTATGTTTGCTAGTCCAAGTAGGAAAGAACAGACAAAACAACAAAAAGCAAAAGAACAGAAGAACAAAAATCTCAGAAAATCTGGATTTCATACATTTTCAACTAAGTGTCAAAGTCAATATAGACCTGTGCAGCATAGCAATATTATTGCTACACCAACCTATATTGCTCTGTATATATAGTACATACTTTAAATAAACAAATTGATATATACTAGTAAAGAACAGAGTCTCATACCAACCATAGTAACTTTTGCTATTTGTACATTTCTTAAATTACTAATTTGTATTTATAATAATAGGGATACTCTATTCTAATGTTTTTATATTTATTAATTACCCTGGTTGGTTTTGAACATTAGTTTGAATTTGGTGACAGATTTCTGTGCCACATTTTTAATTATTTATCCAAGCTGTTCCATAAACGTACCCCTCTTACAGATAATACACCTGTCCCTCTGAGTTCCCATTTGGTCTCACGTGCTTTGAACAGCTCCTGAATGCAGGGTGGAAGTAGATTATGGTAGGCCTGTCAACTAGATCTTCTAATTTTAAGGTTTTATTATTAATAAAGTGTGGATTGGTTGGTTCTAGGTAGTCTGATTTAGTAGCAATTCTTATGGCGTTTTTTTGTTGTTGCAGGAAGATAGGGTTGATGTCTTGATGACAGGCCCGCCCCCTGCTATTCATTTCAATGGAAGTTGCTCAGTGGCGTTTTGAAGCACCCGGAAGAACGTTCTCTACTTCCGGCATTTGGTTGTGGTTGTGTTCTACCCTAAATACTGTCCCTGTGTTCTGGCATAATGACTTCCATTGTTTCACTCAAACTTCATTACCAACAGGCACCCAGGGCAGTGTCTTTTAACCCCTTCATTGCGCACTGACAGGCCCCCATGGCAGTTTGTCTTCACTCGAGGGACGCAGCAGACGCCTATCACAGCCTAGCTGCGTGTGCTCATTAATAATTCATCCCCCTGGCAACATTTATTTCTGTTTTAGAATCGCAATCTGTTTTACCGGCCCGACAAGTACTTTTGCAAACCCGAGGGGACATGACTTGGGTTTCTTTCTCTCTATCTAGTTTGATATAGATAGGCCGACAATGCTGTCAAAGCAATGCAATCAAAACATGTTCCATTGTACTTTAGTAGTAGATTTTAGCTTCTTTGTAGTGGGTGTGTCAGGTGAGGCTTTTGACTAAAAGTTAGACTTTTGCCAGTGTGTTTCTGGAAAAGATGACTTCAGGTCTAGTTTGGAAGTGACTGAGTTGAAATTCCACTTATTTTCAACATTGAACTATGTCATTAATATACCTTTAGAGACTGAAGTGATCAGCAGCTGAGAGATTACACCAGCGTGATGGCACTGATCACATGATCCCAAGTTCTAGACCTCTAGTTCTATGCTAAACAGAGGGGTATTTTATTAATTCCACACAACTCTGTTATATTAATGACATAGTTCAATGTTAAATGAGTGGTATAGGTTTAACCTACTTAGTTATATGACAAATAGCTGATCTACAAGCTCACAACGTGACATGCAAGTTTGTAGAAAATCTTTGAAGATTACTAAACGCTTGCACCATATCCCCCCCATTTTTTCCCTTTTCTTACAAAAGGTGCGGGATAAAAAACTATTACTGAGAGAGGAAATGTAGAATATACATAGCACACTGTTTTACCTTCTCCCAAGGTGACATTAATCCGACGTAGCCTGTCTGACAAATACCAGTTTAAGTTGAAACGCTGTGCAATAAATTTCACCGTGGGATTGGAGCAAGTACAACAGTTTTTTTTAAAGGTTCCTGTAAGGAAAATCCCCAGAGTCTTGTCCTATTATTATAGACGTGAAATAAGCGCCTAGTGAAGTATTTTACCTTTAGTACTTTTCTAGATGTTGATGCCAATACGGCATGCAACGAAATATATGTTTTCATAAATAGCCGATTACATTTATTAGTTTGGTTAATAGTTGCACCCCTATAATTGTATAAATGATCTATAATGTGATATTTAAGTGTCTGTGTACCATATGTTACAGATACTCAGCCAGTTGAAATTCGAAATCGCCACAAAACAGATTTCAGTAATTTGGATTTCGAAATGGCAGATCTACAAGCAACACAACACGTCGCAGCACAACATTATGTGGAGCTTGTAGATTTCCTATTTCCCGTTATTCCCGAGTATTTGAAGTAATCAAACTAGTGAATAATAATGGTTCCATAAGCATGAAGGGTCATAAAAGCAAAGCTTAATGCAGCAGCGACATGGGTTTAGAATGAGAACAACACCCTAAATGCCGTTCATTTTGCTTTTATCCCATCATGCATATTATCACGGCCCCGCCGCCAGGCTGCAGACCTCAGTAAGCCCATAGACAAGCGGATCTACAAAGGAACACAGCCCACGTGCCATGACTTCAACCCGCTCACGGCCACCGCCGACAGCGTCTCGCTGCTGGTGGGCTTCTCTGCCGGCCAGGTGCAGCTCATCGACCCCATCAAGAAGGAAACCAGCAAGCTCTTCAATGAAGAGGTGGGTGGACGGTGGTGGTTGTTGATGTGGCTGTGATTGTCCCAGCTGTTTTTTTTTTTTTTTTTGTATTATTACAAGTTACAACTCAACCAGTTCGATATCATTGCGGTGGAGCAGAAACCTCCATATCTCCATATACTTAACTTATTGTTATTTGTTAATCAATGATCATACTACAGCATCAAAGGTAGCAGATCCACAAGCTTTCGAGTTGTGATCTGAGCTTGTAGATTTGCTATTTTTGCTGTTTTTAAATTTGAATAATGAAAAGTAACATAAGACCGACAATATGCATTAGTGCCATAGACACAATTCTTTAATTTCCTTTTTAAAAGAAAATGTCTCTGGGACTCCAGATTGATTGGTTTGATTTCCTGTTGCTCCACTAACGCGTTAGTATACATATTCTGCATATTTTGAAAGTGGAAACAAGCTTGTACGAGAAATATTGGCTCTTTTATGCATGTGATGTTACAATAAGGCTGTCTGAATCTAGATCTGGAAAGACAACCTAAAAGATTGTTTTAAGCACCCTCTGGTGGACAAATGTGAGTGGCACACAATGACGTATACAGCCACAGAAGGGTGAACACATTCATTGTATGTGGTTTAATTTAGATCAGAGGGTTTCAAACCATTTCATCCAAGTTTGGATGTCCAATAACTTTCTTCAGCTCAATCAGTCAAAAACCGAAGTCCTTATATTTGGCCCACCATCTGATAGAGCGCGTCTCGAAAATAACCTTGGTTCCCTACGCCAGAACATTACACCCGCAGCTAGAAACCTTGGTGTCACCCTAGATTCCAACCTCTCCCTGGAGGGCCATGGCAAAAATGTCGTCCAGTCCTCATTCTACTACCTTCGCAATATTGCAAAAATTAAAACAATTCCTTTCACGCCCCGACCTAACCAAAGTTATCCATGCCTTCATCTACTCACGCCTGGACTATTGCAATTCCCTCTAATCCTGTCTTTCAAAAAAATCCATTCACCGTCTACAGTTTATCCAGAACGCAGCAGCCCGCCTCCTAACGGGGACAAGAAAGTTTACACCCATCCTGGCCACCCTCCACTGGCTGCCCATCACGTTTAGAATAGACTTTAAAATACTCCTCTTTACGTTCAAGGCCATGACCGGCCTTGCTCCGTCTTACATCTCGGACCTACTCGTCCCCTACGAGCCAGCCCGGGAGTTGAGATCCTCGGCCAAGGCTCTCCTCACAATCAAATCAGGTCACAAAACAACTATAGGCGACCGGGCCTTTGCAGTCTGTGCTCCCTCTCTGTGGAACGCTCTGCCACTGGAGACCAGGCTTGCCGACTCAGTTCCTCACTTTAAATCACTCCTGAAGACCCATTTCTATAAAGTAGCTTTTATAATCCTTAATTTTATCGCTGTGATTGTTGTGAATTTTCTGATTTACCTTTTTTCACTTGCTTATCCTTGATGTTGTGCTATTCTCAATCTTGTTGTTTTCATTTTCATGTTTTTATTATGTTCATTTGTTGTTAAGCACTTCGTTCTTGAAAGGGGCTATATAAATAAAGGTTTATTATTATCATTATTATTATTATTATTATTATTATTATTATTATTATTATTATTATTATAAGGTCCATTATTTATTCTGCATTTGAGCCACGGACCACCATTCGATTAGATTTAGCCTCTCAGACCAAAGACTAAGAATATGTTGTCAAAAAATGAAATCATTGCGGCTGTGGGTGGGAGTGGTCAGAAATCCAATGGGAGTGGGATTAATAAAACACTCCCGTGCAGGGCTCTAGTACTGAAGTATAAATTAGGCTATAGTCAAGTGTCCCGGAATTGGGCCACCCAGTCCTTTGCTTGAACACAGCAAAGAAAAGGGACTGAACTCCTCTGACAGGTGTTTCCCCCTCTCTCTCTCCCCATCCAGAGGTTGATAGACAAGTCGAGGGTGACGTGCGTGCGGTGGGTCCCGGGCTCCGAGAGCCTGTTCCTGGTGGCCCACTCCAGCGGCAGCATGTACCTGTACAACGTGGAGCACACGTGCGG
>OOFJ01142015.1:1900-13708 GCA_900323375.1 Benthosema glaciale
GTTAATGTTACTCCAATAGACCCGCAGGTGTGGTTATAACAACATTCAAATGTCTTCCCTGTGTATTTTTGGTTTCTTCCTGAAAGCTGAAACCTTTGGAGTCAAAAGGCCCATCGAATTACACCACTTTTTGTGACATCATACCCCTAAGCTTCATCGCAGGTGAGTGGGGCTAAGGTGAAAACTAGGTATACTTAATGAACTGGTGAGTGTGGCTACATAAAAAAAACATTCTGTACACTTTCTGTAAAAAGTATACCTCCTAGTATAACCATGATCATGTATTAGAGGGGGAATCACGGCATGTATGATCCTTTTGAATAGCAGTGTTACAGAGTACAGACGTGTTGTGTGCAATACCTCGTGGGAGTCCATGTCTACGAAGCAGAAGCATTTGGCACCGGGCGTCTTGCCCTTGACCAGGCGAACGTTCCTCTCGTCCAGATATGCGAAGGGGTCCAGGGCTTTCAGGATGGTCTCCACTGTGGTGGTGGGCTTCACGTTCTTTAGTATCATTGCTGTTGAGTAACAAAGTAAAAGTTGACTCAATTACAGCTCATGCAACCAACAAAAACATCAATGGATACCAGTGCCTATTTTGGGCATGTTGTTAATAGGCAAGCAACCTCAAAAATAGCCTAGGCCCATTATGCTCTTACAGGTCAAACGCTGGTGTTGCGCAGTGAAAATAGCAGATCTACAAGCACACAGATTGATTGAAAACAGCAACAACATTGATTTAACATGTTAACCACTTAGACCCTATTCAAAAATGTTCAAAAATAGCCGATCTCTACACGCTCAAAATGTTGAGAGCTTGCGGATCAGCTATTTTTGGAAAATGTCTATAAATGACCAAAAATAGGGATATTTCCTAAGGGTTTTGACCTATAATGACATGCCCCACACACACAGGGACATTCACCAATGATGCCACCAATATGCCCAAAATAGGGATGCCAGCCAGGTTGCAAGAAGTGGTTTGAGCAAATTAAACTCACTCTTGCTCTCTTTGAAGATGGGGTCACCGTGGGGGGGTGGGCCGTGGCGTGGTGGGTTGTTGTTGTTGCGGCCGGCCCAGGACTCGGACTGCAGCTCTGCGTCTTGCTGTTTGAGCTGCTGGTCCACCTGCTGTTGCCAGGCCTCCGGAGTGAGGTCACAGTTCCTCTGCCAGGGCGGCAGAGGCTCCAGCAGCTCTGTGGCCTGCTGCTGCTGGGAGGAACCGTTCACGTTGTTGTTCTTTGAACTGTCCAAGAGCTCACCGGGACCACCGGGCAACAGGGCCTCCTGAAGAACTTGGGGTATTATTGTAGGTCTTTGGGGAAGGGACTCCTAAATTATAAAAAAAGGAGACAGAAGACCCAAGCCTCTATATTCATGACATACAGTAAAACAGTGGTTCTCAAACATTTTCAAGGGGCCCCCAAATTGATATGTATTTGGCTGCAAATAATACACCTGAAATATTTTGTGCCAGGGACACGCATAAGAACATTTGTGTTTTTCTTTTTCCTTTGACATATTTTGACCTAAAATAATAATAATTGCTTCTGTCATTAAAAGAATCAGACCCATCTGAAGTGAGTGGTTCTGTACTGTACTTGTGCTGTACGTACTGTACTGACACTTGGTGAACAAATGCTAGAACGCTATTTTGTTGCTCAGACACAGGGACCCAGGTAGGTACAAAGCCACACACACATAGCTGTCTATAAGAGTGATTGCACCACTCAAAAATATATATTTAAAAATCCGAATATTGCCGATTGCAGTGTGTGCGAGTTCACGACACAATGTGACGCATTGCGATGTTGTAGATCAGTACAAAATAGGGTTAAAGTTAAAGCAGTTAAATTGTTCTTGGGACACCCTGGAACCTCCTCAAGAATCCCACTTTGCAAACCACTGTAGTAAAACGTATTAATACAAATGATGGCAGAGATAAAACGGTGTCACTCACATGCAGATCTCGCTCACTCTTGTCTGGCTGGACGTATTTCATGGAGGCAGTTCTAGCACCAACCTTGAGGGAGCCCTGCAAGTAAAAACAGTCACGATCAGTACATCAACCGGTAACACAACTGACTGACATCTATACAACATGTCAAATGACTCCCAACATGCACTGTGGCAGGTACAGCCTTCTACCTCAGTGTTGAGGGTGACAAGGACAGCCAGGTTTGTGTGTGCACTGTGCACAAAAAGGACAGACCTGCAAGGATCTACTACGGTAAATCCTTGCAAGGAAATGAAATATTACATCTCTCTGATAATGAGGATATATGACTACCAAAATGATAAAGTTGCCATTACGATATAAAGAAAATGCAACAGTCAATAAAGGACTGCAAACTGAAGCCATGGAAACTACTGTGGTAATGTTGAGAATCCTAAACTACAGGTACATCTTATGCCATAGCATAATGAGTTGCTTCAAAGACCGTTTCCAAGTAAATATACTTGGCAGACAAAGTGACAAATTCACATTGTGTGACTAGGTACTAACTAGCTTTTGCCTAAAATGGCCCATGTCAAAAAGACAACCAAACACAGAAGCACCGCTGCCCTAGTGGTCCAGGCGTATGCCACTTATAGGCTCTGCCCTCACAGCGTGTTGCATGTTCGAGTCCCGTTCATGACAACCTTTGCTACATGTCTGTCCCCATCTCTCTCTCTATCTCCATTTGAAACTATCAATAAAGGCAGAAAAGCCAAAAACTAATCTTAAAAAAGAAAGAAAGATTACCAAACACAAAACAAAAGTAATCAGAAAACATAAATCTCCTCAGAATCAGAAATATAAAACGTGCACAGAACTTGTTTTCAGTTTGCAAGAAGCCAAGTGGGGAATACAAATCCAGCTATGCATCTATAAATGCATTTGGAAATTATCACAAATCACCAACGAAAGCGTTCCCTAATACCGCCTAAATGGCTTTTAATCCAATATCCAAATGGAATTAAATAAAAACTAAATTGCAGTTACAGCTGTTGGCGGCATCTTAATATTTATGTTGAGCTATCAGTTTGCAGAGTAAACACCATCAATGCTTATCATTTGCAGTGAACCTCTACCAATGGAAACTGCAGTGCTAAATGCAGCATCTGCATAGTCATCAAAACCCGAGGTCACCCCAATGAACATCTGATAAGACTAATCACAGTTCTTCTAGACCATAGACGAGTCTGATAGGGGATTCACACTGAGGCGGACTGAGTCCGTTTGATTCGATCCGTTTCCGGATACGGTTGCCTCGTCCCCGCTGGCCATGATTCACACTGGGCTTTGATTCTAGCGCACCAGAATTACACTTGCATAACACACTTTGATCCTCTAGGTTGCGGTGTGCTTGATGGCTGGTGTGCACGGACACTGACCATCAACTATGCAACATTGTCTCCAATAAATCCAGACGCATTGCCTCTTGCTTTGCCGTTACTTCACTGTCAGCCTGCTATTCACTGTCAGTCATGTGCTCCAGTGTCGTGTTTGATTAGTTTTCTATGGATTCTACTTCAGCATTATTATTATTAGTTTTACTTTGGAGACTATGCCAAGCCCAAGAGCCACATGTAGTCTGCAGAATAAGATCAGCACGGTTTTGAGAAATGTAGGCTACTAGTGTTATGCGTGTGTGTTTTTTTGTTGATGCTTGGCTCGTCAATTATGTATGACATTATGTAACGTTCTATTCTAAAAAACAAACAGACCCCTTCCTTCTTTAGGCACGCATGCATTCACATTGGAACGATCCATATCCAAATACACTTCAACGGTCCAGAGACCCACCCCCCATGCGGACCCGGGTACGGTTTGGCGCTCCACGCCCGGGGACGGTACGCCTCATTCACACTACCACAACATCTGCCAAGTGGTCCTGGATCCGCACCCGGGACCCCAGTGTGAATCCCCTATGAAAGTTCACGCGCCCAGTCTATGTGTCCCTGAGCAACATAAGGGTGCCATATTAATGACAGGCACTGCTCCTAAAAGCTACGATGGATAAATGCACAGGACAAATATCATGTACTGTAGTAACTGTACGCAAATACTGCAAAAAGACAACTTGATTGAAGAGCGGTTCCATTATATCAAGATGAAAACTCCAGAAGTCAGAAACGTACACAAAGCGTGCCAGTGAAAGATGAAGATCTTGTGACAAATGGCCCACGTAGACGAGATTACTACCCAGAGGGTATACGTTGTTCAAGAAGAGGTCACAGACCAGCAAAAGAGCGTGAAAAGGCCAAGAATGTTTCCATATTAAGGACTGAATCAGAACATCGAAGACCAAACCTCTCTGAAGACGCTTGAGGATGCACAAACAAGACAAATAGTACCAAACGTCTATCAAGTCTCAAACACAACCTATCAACACAAGTACTACATATGTGTTCTCCTAGTACTATAAAAGATGGTCATCATAGCTTGTAATGTAGATAACCCAACCAGTTTGAGATTTCAACCTAAACCCCCATGCAACAGCGAGGATATACTAGAAACTAAAGTATTGCAATTTGCAGGGATTCCCAAGACCACAGAACTTCTTCAAAAGCTTGTGACCACAGAAAAAAGCAAACAGCGTGGCAATATTTCCGATGTGGCGCAGTTAAAAATGCTCTTGTCCTGTACAGAACGAACACCACGTCACAACACAGGAAAAAAGTGTCCGGAATTACCTTTTTGTTATAAAAGGAACTGGAGTTGAGGATGTAATACAAGTGTCCTTTTCTGATTAAATTAATTCTGATTCCTACTTCAGTACAAAGGTTAAAAGATAGATATAAACGTGCGAAGATCTAGGTCTTCCAGGAGAATAGTAAAACATTACATCTTTAAACCTCATCTTAGATGCTACCAAAGTAACATGAAGTACTATCCTGGATTACTAGACAAGTAACTGAATTACTTTAGTAAAAGACGGTGTGCAAACCGTTTACTTTCAAAATACTGCGGCCGTGAATGTTAAGTCAGTATCTCCACCCCCCCGAGTTAATACAGGCCCAGTAATCATAATCATAGGCTTGGGCGGTACAGTATACCAGGCAGGGTACCAAGACATTTTCAATACTATCAAAAATGCAGACACACCAATGCCATATATAACTTTACCTTAACATTGCTTCTTTCAACTACAAAAGCAGCTTACCGGTAGCCACAGGATTTTATTAAACTGCCCGTCTGTCCCCACAACCCACACATCTGCGTTCAGCCAACTGTGTTGGCAAGCCTTGTCTAAGTAGGCATATTTGATACAGAATTGTAGATTAGACAATGCCATATGCTACAAAGACTATGACTGAATACCGTATACCTGGTGATATGAAGGTATGAAAAAAAAAAAACAGATACCGCCCAAGCCTAATAACCACTTCACCCCAAACCCCACATCCCCTCCCGGTTTCTCTGAAAAGCCCTGTCAACCCCCGTAATCCTGGTGGGAGACAGCCTTCGTAGAGTGACGAGAATGGGCCACCTTGTTCGACTCCATGAAGTGGACTGCATCATCGAGGTTTAAAAACTCCACATAGGCCGTATCGTAGCTGTAACCTGGGGACAGCATTTGAAATACAGATGGGTTTTTGTTAGTCAATGCCTGTAAGGACAGTCACCCAGTAAAAAAACAGTAGTTCGTGAACACATCGATGTAACAGTCAGCATTTCTGTAGTGTCTAACATGTACACCTTTTGACACGAATACCTTTTTCTTTTCTTTTTTTACATGGTACATTTCATACTTATTTCTTCTCCTGCCTTCAGTACAATGACATTTGTTTGACAGGATGTGTTAAAGTTATGTCTTTAAGTTTAAAGACAGACATTCCAGACTGACTTAAAGGCTGCATGTTAGCACAACATGCAGGCTGCATATATGGACATATTTATTTCGGCCTGATATTCACATTCTGACTGAAAGGCCATTTCTTTACCACTCCGGTATTCAGTCTGCAATTATTTTCTTTTATTTGGGGAGGGGGTGGCGGGGTGAATCAGTACTGACTGACATTTCTGCATACTCTGTAGCCAGCCCTAGTAGCCAGTCAGTGTACAGCATCAACTTAGTCCCAATGGCAAAGGTACCGATTGGCTTGATGTTTCTCCAACCCGTTAGAAGCCGTTGACAAGCCAAGGGCAACACCAGACCTCTGAATTGCACGACACATTTTATAAATGTCAGGCTGAGCAAAAGTTTAAGTAAAGTATAGTGATTCAGGGGTCTGGAACTAGGCAAACTTTGGCCCAAAAAACTAATAATTCCAGATATTATGTCCTCAAAATGTGAGGACGAAATGTGTAGACGGAACGCATCCTCAGATATTGCATGCTGCGATTGGCTGGAAGGTGTGTCATTCAGCACTGTGATTGGCTGAGGTAGGGGGAGAGGGAGAGCAGGGGGGACAGAGAGGGGAGCTGAGCGAGAGAGACGGAGGAGAGAGAAGGGGGGATTGGGTATGTCATATCCCTGAACAGGGGTATGGACTAGTACAATTAATTTGCATAAGAAGAGTAGAACTCATCTAATGTTGAATAAACAGATTAATCAAATACTTATGGCCTCTGGAACGTTTGTGATAATAATTTTGACATCATATTGACATGTGTACCAACAATCCAGTGACATAAACAACTTGAGTTCTAAGCACAGCATGAACAAAACCATCTCTGTTCCAGGCATGTTGTCGATGAGGTCAACACTGTGATAGTTGGATAAAAGAAAAGAGAACGGGCTATACACCTCTGAAGGACCCGACAAGTGAGTCACTTGTCAGTTGTCACAGAACATTTGCGACGGTCAACAAAAATATAACTCTCCAAGGCAGATATGTCCTCTTGGACTGTTGATAATGTCCCTAGGCTAGGTTGTCAGAACACAGAACATTCTCCCTCTTACAGCGTGACTTCATCAAGACCCAGAAAACCAAAGGCAACAAAGAAGCTCGAGAAGAGAAGAGTGCGGAGTTTCGAATGTCGTAATAGCGAAATATATCGTAGGGTATAAGGGCGATCGATTGCCCTAAACAGTTCCACAAAGCAACTTTTTTCTCACCTGGGACAACGCTTTTTATTTTCATCCCCTGCATTGGAACGCCATCACGAACAGCAAAGGCACCAAGAATCTGGCGAAGAAAAGTAAAAAAGGAAAGAAAAATAGAAATATTAATGGCAGAATCAACCAAAACTCCTCAAGTCAATAACATTTTGAATCGCCTAAAACAGAGATTGTCATTCTTCATTCTTACCTGCTCCATTGTAGCAGTCTTTGGAATGCCAATTATGGATATTGTATTGGAAACTTTGTCCTCCACAGTTGCACTCCTGTAATCTTGATCCTTTCATGGACATTTATAATCAAATAACAGTTATCAAGCATGAAAAATTCAAAAGAGGTTCCTAAGAGATGTCTTAACAACTTTCACAAAACAGAGGGGGAAACAATGAAACATACCTTAGAACCAGAATCACTAAATTTCGGTGGTGGGAAAGGTTTGGATTCTTTCAGAACTTTCTCCGGTGCATGAAATGGCTCGTGTTTGTAATCAAAAGATCTCACAGACCCTGTTCTATAATCAATGTCCCTGTAGTCCTGGTCTCTCCCTTCTGTAGCACTGCCACTTTGGAACTCAGGTTCAGCCACGATCTTAGCCCTATCAGGTCGCTGATCATGCACTATAGCCTTCAGCCCTTTGAAGCCTTCACTTGGAGGTCCCTGAATTTTTTCATTCTTATCTTGATGGTAAGGGGGCCTTCCATCGTTCGGAATCTGCTTGGGATCCCCTTCTCCAAGCCAAAGTTTACTTTCAGGTGCTCTACCGAGCAAACCTGGAAGACCCATTTCTGGGAATGGCAGGTCAAGTGGAGCTTTGAGGCCAACTGATGGCAGATCCCTGGCAGCAAACTGATCTCGGGGGAAGCCAGCATCTTTCCCAGGGAACTCTGCAGGCTGCCTTTCCCTGTCACTGAATGGTGGCGGGGGTCCAAGAATACTCTCTCTGCCAAAGCTTGGAGGTGCAGTTTGATCCATTATACCTTTCAACAGATTTGTCAAGGGGGGTTTCTCCTTGCGACGGTTCTTCCATTCCTCTGCAAGGGTCATCTCTTCACCACTTCTGTAGTGGTCGATTGGGGGGCTATCGGTTGAATGCAGGAATTCTCTGTCTCTGTGTGCACCTTCTGCACCCCTGAAGCCTGGTCTTCCCCTTTCCATCGGAGCACGATCATCGTTTCCGAAACGGTCTCTTATGGGAGACCGGTCCCTATCTCTGAATTCAGGTCCAGGGCGATTTCTGAAGTCCATATCGGAATCAAATCCTCCTCTTGCATTAAACGGTGGGCCACCTCTTCTGTCAAAGTCCATCATCCTCCTCTCACGTGAGGGCATGTCCATATCACAGCCATCAATGTCATCCCTGCCCATTGGAGGCCTATCACGCATGTCCCTAAACCCATCATTTCTTCCCATCGGTTCCAAGGGAAATCCTCTCCTCCCATCCATGTCTTGCATATCGTGGCGATACATGTCTCGGTCTCTCATGTCCATTAACCTGTTCATTGGCTCCCTCTGTGGCATACCTCTATCTTCCATGTCTGGCGAGTTCCTACTAGGGCCCATGAAGCCAGGTGCAGTCATCAGCTTGTCTCTGATTGACATTTCATATTGCCTCCTAAGACTCAAATCTCGCTCTTCGTCAGATCTGAAGAAATCTCTGTTTTGATCTCTATCTCGCATATCCCTTTGTTCCATGTCACGTCCTCTCATGGGGGGACCGTCACCCCTCCTCATGTCCATAGGTGGTAGATCTAGAGGCCTGGGACCCATGTTCATCCCATCTCTACCTCTAAAATCAGGCATGGGACCATCGCGGCCTGCAAACATCTCTCCACGGTGGTCACCACTAGAACAAACATGTATACTTTGAAGTTAAGCTTTGTCAAAGAAACAGACCATGAAATAGGCAACATAAAGAAGCATTGAACTCAAGTGCAATTACTTAAGCAATAATCAAAGTTGGTATGAATAAATAAGTCCTTATATACAAATGCTGAGTTCAGTAATGTAAGTCAGGTAACACAAATCACCATCAGTAGGTACAATTCTGTCTGCTTACCGAAAGGGTGGTCCCCCTCGTGGTCTTTGTCCAGGTCCATCCCACATTTTCCTCCAGAACGTGTCTTATCTGGTGGCAAAGTTTAATTCAGAAGCATGTCCCAGTTTCACGGCAGAATTGTTAATTTACCAAACCGGAACAGAAAGCTAAAATATGGCCTTTTGACCAAGAAACAACTGCTGACCGACTCAATATTGTAATATAATACAATCATTTAAATGTATGCTTTTCCTGAACATACAGACAGTATGATGACATTAGGCTATATTTTTCAAATATAAAAGTAAAAACTAAAATAGCTCATCTACAAGCTCACACAGCTATTTTTGCTACTGAAGTATCACTCTGAGTTAAATTAACAATAATATACACTGGGGTCCCAGAGATAGAAATGGGGGACAGTAGCCTAATTCAGGGCAAACCGGGGGCGGGGGTCCTTGAAATGAAAATGGTTGAGAATCACTGCTAGAGCCGTGAAAATATTCTCTTATGGGGGGTCCTTGGTATATATTTTTTCAAATGGGGGTCAGTGGGCTAATGATCGAGTGTCAATTTGGGGGTCCTTGACATGAAAACGTCTGCCTTAGCTTGTAGCCTACATCTATTTTTGTAAGCGACGCCTACCCGTGATATTAACACTGCAGGCTAGCCGTTAGCCTACAAACCACCGGCCTATTGATAATGACAATAATCCCTACTAGACCTGAAAGCCAATGCAGGTGAATTATTGTGGCCATGATTTCCCATCCAATTTAATTCAGGAGATTATAGCGCTATTGCAGTAACGTTAATTAATTTATTACCGACCATATCAAGGCCATTGGGAGGAAAAAGGTGACGCGCTTATAGCTACATAATAGCTTAGTAGCTAAAGCTATGTGGTGGAGAGAGAGGTTTAAGTAACAACTTGATCTGAAACGTGCATCAAAGTACTAACATCATCATTATTTCATATCATATTTTTATTTGCAACAATGCTGGCAGTGCGATATGTATATATTGAAATACTAACCTTTATATAGTGATGATAGTCCACTACGGAGTATGAAGGGATTTCAGTCTTAACAGGATAGGATACCGCCTGTCTCTGTCTGTCTGTACGGAAACAAAGATGGAGGCCAAATCTGAGCTGCGTGTGTGTGTGTGTGTGTGTGTGTGTGTGTGTGTGTGTGTGTGTGTGTGTGTGTGTGTGAGTGTGTGCGCGCGTGCGTCTTCTTCTTCTTCTTCTTCTTGTGGCTTTCCGGCAGACTGGACGCCTGACGGCGTATTGCTGCCTCCCACAGTTATTGTTCGGAATTGCTCCCTTCACAGGCCAGGCCTACACCTTGCGGTGCAGGCCTGACTCCATGAGAAAAGTCTAAGTCATAATATAACTGCTTTAATGACTTCTCCATTCAGATCCTCCTGGGGCAGGGTTCAGGTCAGGAGGTTCCTGACCTTTCCTTTGTGTATTTTATGGCACTCCATGAGCACATGTTTCACATTTTCTTCCGCCCCACATTCACAGAGTCCTGAGTTGTGCTTGCCCACGCGTGCCAGCCCACTAGCCAGCCCACAGTGTCCCAGCCTTAGCCTGGTCATGATGACCTGTTCCCTTCTGCTGCTCCCCAGCGTGACATTCTTCCCCCTAACATTGTCCTGCAAGCTAAAGTGTAGAACCTCCCTCTCTCTTCCCTCTCCATCCCACTCTGCCATCTCCTGGCTATCTCCTCCTTAATTTTGCTCCGATACTCTGAGATCCCCAAGGCCATGCCCACATCCACCTCCTCTCTACTCAGCGCCTCTTTTGCTGCCCGGTCCACCGCCTCGTATCCCTCTACACCAACATGAGCTGGGACGCACATAAAGCCCACCCCTACCCCCGCACGCTCTGCTCTAAAAAGCGCAGTCAGCAGCTCACACATAAGGTCCGTCCTGACCCGTGACCTCCCACCCTGCAGAGCCATCATCGCCGCCGCCGAGTCAGAACATACAACGACTTGCTGTGCCCCCGCCTGCTCCACCCAATTAACTGCCCAAATCAGGGCCACCATCTCTGAAGTGAATACCGACACCGAATCTGGCAGCCGCCTGCTCTCAGGGATGATCTGCAGGGAGGGAATGTGAACCGCAAACCCCACCCTTTTACTGGTTGGGTCCATGGACCCGTCCGTAAACACCTGTAGGTCATCTGCCCAGTTTTCCTGCAGTCTCTCCTTTACCAAGTCATCTGGGTCTCCTCTGCCCTTCTCTCTCATCCTCTCTAGTATTTTGAAATCCACATCTACTCTCGGCAGCAGCCATGGGGGGATAGATGGCCAGATTACTGCTGAGGAGGACCCCTCCAGTTTGACATGCATTTATCTCTGGGACCCCCAATTTAAAGAGTTACAGACCATTGGTTCCAAACTATCATTTAGCTGGTCCACCCCCCGGAACTTCCTCCCTCAAGGACCCTGGGGGTTCCCGGACCCACTTTGGGAACCACTGCATGGCTGTAATAAAGGGGATATGCTGTAGTGCATAAGACTTTTTTTAAAGTATTTTTCCACATTTGACTTATTTTTGGTGATTTCTTCAAGGAATGTGTCACAGTTGCACTAATAGTAATATTGCTAAGTTTATTCGTTAACAAGCATTTTAACAAATCCCTTTTCTCAGCTAAAAGCTACAATATTGACATAAGAAAAACAAACAAACAAAACGTGGGCCATTATATTA
>OOFJ01142019.1:6507-17269 GCA_900323375.1 Benthosema glaciale
AGAGGGGGGGGGGGAGCGGGGGTGATTTACAGTTGTGGCGGCCAATCACCGGGTCGACTCAGGTTTTGAACCGGAAGCGCTTGGCTGCTCCGCTCCGCTTATTGGACGATATTTCCGGAAGTGTGACGTCACGGGTCACGAGACAGCGCAGCCAGACAGGGAGAACACAATGATCTCCAGTGGAGGATCGCAACTGTATTCTATCGGGAGTAAATTGATAAATTAAAATAATGAAAATAGCGGCCTGGTAGCGGTAATATAAGATTAATTTGTGGCCTGTAAAGGGTTAATAATGGCACCTGGCATGCTAATAGTTTTCATTAATGTAACGCCCGAGCCACACCTAATCTAAAGCCCTAATCACACCAAAGGGTCAAGACTGTTTTAGCGCATGTCCCTGCGGTGTGATATGTCTTGTTGCACGCTGACGCACGTTGACCCATGTTGTCCCAATTCAACAACCCGATTCAACGCAGGGAATTCAATGGACCATTTCACACCAATGAAATCTCTTCGCCAAAAATAGCCAATCTACAAGCTTGCCATGCGTTGTGAGATTGTAGACCTGCTACTTTGTGTGTGTGTGGACAGTATGCACGCACGCACGCACGCACGCACACACGCACGCACGCACGGCAATGATTCAGTGTGATACCGGTCTGCTGTGTCCAGTAAATGTGCTTCCCTGTGACATGCATGCACAGTTTGCAGACACGCAGACACACACACACGCACACGCACACGCACACGCACACATGCACACATGCCATGATTCAGTGTGAGACCGCTCTGCTGTGTCCAGTAAATGTGCTTCCCAGTGACATGCGAGGTCTTATTACACGTTAATGTGTCCTGTTGGTGGCCATGCTGCCTGCTGCTGAACACTGCCCTTGTTCCACTTTCTGTCCTCCAGATAACCTTGAGAGCAACACCGTGGTACTGGTAGTCTGTAGTGGATTTGTCTGCTTTATATGCCGTTGTTGTGTTGAAAAGCTGTGTTAGCGCCCTGTCAACTATAGCCTCGCATATAGCCAGCCTTCATCTGCCTTCGCAATGCATATTGCCCCAAGCAGATTAAGTCTGGCCCCTCTCAATTGTGGGCGGACTTCACGGCCGAAATGGTGACAAGCCAACCAGATTTGTCTGGAACCAGGTTATAACGAACCAGGGCCCAGTATGCAAATATGGGGTGGGACATTGCAGAAAAAATCTAACAATGAAAAGGACTTGACTAATATCCAAGCAGTGATATTAATCGCTACGCAAGGCTATTATCCACCACAGTTACTGTACAGGCCCTGCCACATCCTTAAGGCCCATACTCCAGTTTTCAGTGGTTAGTAAAAACAGAGAGATGTGTTGTGTGAGCGGCGCCGGTGACCACCGAAAACTACAACATGTCACGCCGCGGTGGTCACCTCTTCACCGATAGCTGGACTATGAACAGGCCTTTAGCCTGACCTTAAAGCAATGTTGAACCTTGGATTGCGGATAGTGGTGGGTATTTGCCTGCCACCTCACAACGATCGATATGTATCACGATACAGAGGCCATGATACAATATATCAATTATACGTTGATTCCAAATAATGACAATTAGGGCTGGGACTGGGTATTCCCACTAACCTCATCGATATATATCATGATACAGAGCCCTAAGAAATCTGATGTTTAAAGCGACGTCACACAGTGTGGCATTTTCAGCTGCATTGATATGGTACGATATGGTAATTGAACCCACCCCTAATTGTGGACAGTCTGGACACAATCAAAGTCAGATTATTGTCAAACATCTACTGTAACCGTTGTTTTTCTGGTCTATGAGTGAGAAACTAGAAATCAGGTATTTTCTATCTTGTTTGCATACTACTTAATCATCTGAAGCTATTTATCTTTTCTCTGGTCAACACACACACACACAGAGGGGTGGATAATACAGTCTGGTGGGGGCCAAGATTTTAGTAGGCATGAGTTCACTTAAAACTTGTAGACAACATCAATCATCATAGATGGTAGAACCACATGAGAGCAACTCGCTAAGTTTGGAAGTGCTGCATTATTTATGGCATATTAAGAATGAAGAATTTGGTATTTATCCCAGACTTATTATTATCTCTCTCCAGCATCACTAAGCGTGGGGAAAGACGGTGACGGAGAGGGATTTGGCAACATATGGAGTAGTGTATTGTCTGTAGAACTACAACTTGAAGCCAAGTTAGCTGTGACACCGCTGCTGTCACAAGCTGAATTTGTCGCAGCATTCCAAGTTTTAAACGCATCAATTGGTTCTGATGAGCTAGAACATGACGGTGAAGTAAAATATCTATGTTTTCTTAATTAGCCTGTCAGCCTAAATCAGCAAAGCAGAACAATGAAAACGCCTACTGCACAGACTAGGCTTGTGTTTGGAGAAAGTACTACACGTGCATGCCTTGGGTGTTCACGGCAGAAGCATGGTGCTGAAGTGTTCCTGTGCCGACCTCCTGTTTTGAAGGCGTGATCCATTAATGGACTCGGTAGGCTCTCGTCAGCCAGCCACTGTGTGGGGGGGTCAGTGGAATGTCACTTCACTGACTGGGAGTGTGACAGCAGGGAGGCCGAGTGCAAGGGCAGACAGGCCACTGTTTCTCCGGAGAGAATTAAATGCCCTCACACTGAGGCGGGCAAGCGGCCCCACTCCTCAGTTTTACAGCTGGACGCACTGGACCAGGTGTCCCACTGACAGTGCCTGGCCTTTGTGCTCGGGGCACAGATAGCATGCATATTGCTCAAAATACACACATGTTGAGATGCTTGGACCATGCACGCACGCACGCACGCACGCACGCACGCACTGGGAACAGACAAGGAACAGAGAGGCCGCTGTAACTTTCCTCTGCAGTTGTGGTACAGCACAGAGCCGTGTAGTGAGTGCATTGCCGTGTGGTTTGTAGACACGTTCGTCCCCCATACATGCAATAAAATCATTACAAGGACACATACACACAAATGCATGCACACACACTAGCACTGTCCATTGATCTACATGTCTCTTGATTTCTGTTGGGGACAGCATCTTAAAAGTAGGTTATTATCATTACATTATACAAACTGCCAGAATGCAGAAAATGGATTTATGGTGTTAAATAATTATGTGTTTCCACCCGGTGTCGCATCACATCTCAACACTTCTGCCGGCTCAGGCACGTCGCCAGCTTAGAGGCATGACGGCATATCGCCCGACGCCCTGCAGACTCGGCTTAACGTGACCTCCTGTCTGATTTGCTTTCCAATTCTTACGTCTTGTTCTTTTTTGTGTTGTTGACGTTTCTCCTCCTTTTGGCTTCTTCAGATGTGGGGAGAGCTGTGCACGCTCCAGCACACATCACAGAGAAGGTCGTGGAGCTGTTTAGGAGTAAAAATGAGTTCACCTTCTTGGCCTCCATCCAGCAGAAGTCGGCCACATCGGGAGTCATATTCTCCATCCACGAGTCGGAACACAGGTAACGCATCTAATACTTTTCTTTATTGAACAGCTTTATCCTGTACCCTGCCCCCCCACCACTTTTCTTTTTCTTTTTTTTATGTAAGCCAGTCTCGTTCCTGAGACTTCTGCAGGTGAATTTTCAGCTTACAATTTCCAATTGCCCTGCCTACAGCATGTCTCTGAATTAATGCGTGGAGAGAAGTTGTTGGAGAGCAGAAAGCAGTATTCTTTGGACAATACCTGAGCAGCTATTCAGGAACTCATTGTTGAGAGATTGACAAGGACTATTGAAAGGAAGAAGGGGCTTTTGATCTCAAGTGCTGAACATGTAAATAAATAGCAAATGAAGGAATGCTGAAAGAAGGCTACTACATCCCTATAATTAATGTTTTTATATGCCTTTATCAAACGATATGGCGAAAGAGGCGGGCATGGGGTTATAATGTCGTAGCGCCTCCCGGGTGCGGTTGAATTAATTGTTTTGTATCATCAGTAACCTGTGATTACTACAGCCTATACTTACAGTATGTATATAAATTACGGTTTTATTTATCTACAGCTTTACGAAAGCGTTGGAGTTTGCAGTTCCACAGAGCTGCTGCCCCTTGCTCAATCAGAGCAGCATAGTGGCTACACTGATGTATACGCTCTCTCTCAATATTAAATCAAAAGACAAAAGACAAATAGCGGCCTGGTTACTTTTAAACACCCGGTTCCAAATAGATTTTGCATATTAAAGCCTGGACTACTATTTGGAAAATAGTAGTAGTATTTTCCAAATTTATAGTATTTATAGTAGTAGTAAAATAATAATAAAATGCTCGTCCTTGACAGTCTATGGTCCTATTTGAAAGTGTCCAACTTGTCCTTGGCAGGAAATAGAAAGCTGCAACCATATCACGGCGTTGGCAGTAAATGGCAGTAAAATCCCAGTTTATAGGCATTTTAGCTCTCGGCCGCCATCTTGGAAGTCATCTTGAAAACGATGCCTTTCTAGTTGTTCGTTTTTCCTAAAAGATTTCTACGTTAATAGTAACCATTGAAAAATGATTTTCAACCATACCTATATCTATCTTAATATTTCAATCAGTGCAAAACAGACCTCTTTGCACAGCTTTTTAAAAACCTTATAGCCATACCTAACACCACGCCAAAATTCAAAAACTTCACCAAAAGCCACATCTTTACAAGTTTGAACCCAGCATAGAAAAAGCTAGAGAGATGGACTTGTCTCATAGTCTCGGCACACCAGTGTACCTCTCTGCACACAAGGGTACCACTGGAATAAATGCAGAGGGCACTTTCCAGATACTGTAGCCAACTATCAGTGAAACGTTCCGTTTCCCTTCCCCAAACCTGAATGTGTAATGTCTCTGGTGTGGGGTTGTCTTTAAATCAGCACATAAAGCGTTCCAATTGAGCTGTCCCATAACAGCGGCACACAATAACCGGCCCATCGGTCTCCTTGCTTGGCCTAATTTTCCCTTTGAGTATCATTGTTGTGTGCACATCGATAACGTCAAGTTTGGCCATCCTATACTGTGTGGAGTCCTCAAATGGATTGAATATGTTGTAGTACTACTGCTGCAGGGCAGCAAAGAGCATCACATACACTGTGTTAAACCACACAAATATATGGCTTTATTTATAAAAGGGCATGCTGCATTGATTTTCACTCTCTACTCTGAAGGTAAACGTGTTGTGGAGGTTAACGCAGTTGCTGTGTGTGCACGTGCGTGCGTGTGTGCGTGCGTGTACATGTTGAATGCAGACTCACAGTCACTGTAGCCTCTGCTGAGCTCCTTAAGTGACCTTGAAAATTCTCACTTTATACTCCACGTGTTACTCTGTTTCTTGATCTCTCTCTCTCTCTCTCTCTCTCTCTCTCTCTCTCTCTCTCCCCCCTCTCTCTCTTTCTCTCTCTCTCTCTCGCTCTCTCTCTCTCTCTCTCCCCCCTCTCTCTCTTTCTCTCTCTCTCTCTCTCGCACGCACGCACGCACGCACGCACGCACGCACGCACGCACGCACGCACGCTCATTACCTGCAGGCCTAATTGTTGCACAGCAGGCTGGCCAAACAACAGTGTGGCTAAATGGAGCCAACTGACTGTAATCTCCTCCTCCAGGCTCCAAGACAGAATGACACGCTACGCGCAGCATATTGAGCTCTCTGGAGTACTCAGACTAAGCAAATGTAATGTAGCATTAAAGGGCCATTCAACGGCACCCATGCTCACGTTCTCCTGCGAGGGGAATTGGACCATTTTTTAATTATGTTGAATCCTGTGTTACTCTTGGGATGATGCATTTTGGATTCTAACAGCTTTTCAGTTAAATCTTGACTTACAATACCAGGATCAATGTCATACTAATGAGTTATTACCATGTATTCAATTCAGCAATGCATGATAGGGTAATGTAATCAGACCTGTTTGTTGTGTTTGATTGTTGGCAAGCAAGATAACCTGTGAAATGGATATTCATGAAATATGGAGGAGGGGTGGTTCAAAGTGACTTTTGATTAGATTTTTTACTGAATGAGTTAGTTGTTACTGTGTACTGTCTGTGCCCAAATACCAGTGTAAGAAGGGACTTGCGCCCCAGATGCATTTGTTTAATTTGTATCAACATTATTCTTTTTGGTTATTTCAATCAGGACAACTAATGAATGGACAGAATAATCAATTTTTATGATATATAAACTCACAGGGAAGTCACGGGTGAGTTATAACCAGCCACGCATGTCGGGAGCAACGGGTGAGTTTTAACCAGCCACGCATGTGGCTGATGAAGCGCATCTCCTCTGCTGTGAGCATCAGTGTGAGCAGCAGCAAAAACAAGCAGGGATGAGTAGTGCAAACCAGTTCCAGTTTAAATATTGTAACTGAGAATGACATTTGTGATTGAATGAGTGGATGTGAACGTGGAGCCAACAACACAGTTTTCCGACAGAACTTACTCTGCGCATGTCTGTGCCGAGTGCGACACTCATGTGACGCATTTGTTTGTGAGAGATACACGGTTTACATAACACTTGTGAACCTTAGATTTTTCTTTTAGTTCTTTCAGTGACACTGACCTTTTATACCTCTTTCTTTTTTACTGGATTTGTACTGAACTGTACTGGATTGGAGTATAGCTGGTGTTTTCGGCTGTTTTCGGCTGGCCGTGAGATCTTACTGTTGTGATCTCGGGGGAATGACCGGTAGGTCTGAGTGGAATGAATTTGGCAGTGCCTGTGACCTTCATCTGGCCTGGACTAACAACACTGCGCTTTGTTTGGCTGTCGGATACGGTTCAGGATAATGCACGCTCATCCAAAAACAAACACGTGTACCTGACGAAGGCCGCATAGGTCAAGACGTTGTACAGATCATCGATATTGTGGGAGCATCGTAAAAGGGTGTGTGGGTAATCCTTTGTTTTTCTGTTTGGCCGTCCCTGCTTTTGGCTTAGCTTGCATGCGCATGTGCATGAAATACAAGATTGTCTCCCCGGTCAACAGACTTTTGGATTACTTGGATTTCTGTTCAGGACAGTTGCTTCAGTTACTTCCTTCGATGATGCAACAGACTAGTAAATACAACTGACAACTGAACTGTATGGACTCTGATATGTTTACAGCTCTGTCCCACGGCTCATCACGATGTGAGAATTGTGTGTAGACTACTAGAGCATAGTACTTTCAAAGGAGGCTGGCCTGGGAGTACTTTCATCATTCTACAGTAATGTGTTAGAGTAGCAACATCTGTTCCCATATGCTCCGTGTGTCCAAGGTGTGAACCTAAGATCCCCATCTGAATCTGACTGTACCGCTGAGCCTGCCTTTTCCCAGACATCAATTAATTGTTCAAAACTTTCAAACACATGTTCACTGAAATTAACACAAAAGTCCTGCTCATAATGTCATTGTTGACGATGCCTTTGAAATCATCTGCTTAGCTGGCTGCAACCAAATGGTCACAACACAGTAAAATCTCAGTGTTCATTTATCCATTTGTACTGTTACACTCGGAATTAAATTAACACAGAGGATTTCACTTTGTACCTGAACCATTTGAATACAGCCAAAAGCCAACCGTGTCATTACATTCATCTTCCGTGACTAGCATTATGCGCTAGAGCATCAACATACAGGGGCAACTGTAGATCGGCTATTTTTGCTTCGACCTGTAAATGCAATGTGGCCCTCTGGCGTGAGTGGGGAAATATAGTGGCCCTCGCCATCGTCAAAGTTGCCCACCCCTGCGCTAGAACATATTTTAGCATCTTGTGTAAGCGCTATCATATCTTCCCAGAAGTTCCCACGCTTAACTACTTGTGTTGAATTTTAAAAGAGTCATGTTCTAGGCACAAAGCTATCGTTTCATCCGCAACATCGCAATGAAAAGGATTACCTGCGATATCTTTGCTTGGCAGGGGAGTACAGTACATGCCGTCCACAATGCGGGTCGGGAGCATTAAGACTTAAGAGCGGACACATTGCATTATGCTGTTGACAGCCGCAGATGACAGCCGCAGCAGTGTGTTGTCGGTAAGACACATGCGTGGCTGGTTAAAACTCACCCGTTGCTCCCTACATGCGTTGCCAGTTAAACATCACCCGTGACTTCCCTGTGAGGTTCAGGGTTATGGTCTGGTGTGTAGGCCAGGGTGTCGGGCCACTGATCCGATTCACACTGAATTAAATAGACACCCAGATTAAACTACAGTCTAATCTATTAGAGATGCGTAGATGGGCTTTTTAGTCACCCTAATGCATGTGTACACATTAATCATCTATCCGTCATCTGGCTCAATTAATTATATTATCCTATTTATAGAGCCGCACCAACCGAATCATCTGCATGTCAAATAATTCTAATTTTATTAGTGTATATTCCCCGACATTGGCTTTCGGCTCTGTGAGATCACAGAAATTGTTTTATGGAAGATTGGGGTTCCCATCTGTCTTTTTTAAAATGTATTTATTTTATTTCTCGTATCTGTTGTAAATTGTGTCATCGACAGCAGTTAATAGGTTTTTGTTGTATTTTATTTTTTCATTTAAGACTTTCTTTCAATGGAGATCCCCTCTGGGACATATTATCTTATTCCAGTCAGCAGATAGTTGGCAACCATGTATGTAGGTTGTATCTCTTCTCAAGGCAACCTCATTTGTATGTCTTTCCTTTAAAAATCCATGCTATGTAGTGCTTCTTGTAGTGCTTTTATATTACAAATGTAATTGTGGAGTTATTACATTTAAAGAGAGACAAGCTGCTGTTTTAAAGTTTCAGATTGATTAATTTACATGTAAGGATGGTTGTTCATGTATTTAGCTAAAATATAAAGTAAAAATGTAGAGCTCTGAATGCAGGTGGAGCACCATTATTCAATTGTTGGGTAAGGATGAACTGGGTTGGGGTCCCTACCAGGCACATCAAAGCTGCCCCACCCTCACCGCGTTTAAAACCACACTCAAAACCCACCTATCAGACTCTCATTCCTTACTTAATTCAAATTCCCCTATTCTACCTTTATTGTCTCCACCAGGCCGAAGGCATGGGGAGAGGGTATGTTTTGCACTCCGTCCGTCCATGTGTGTGTGTGTGTGTGTGTCCGTCCGTCTGTTATCTCTGGCACCGTTGACCCCATCCATGCCACACTGTGCACACACACTCCCTGGACGACAAGCCTCTGCCCCAAAAATTCCACAACGGCCTGTTATAGTGCCACGATGAGGCCGATAACACATTTGTTTAGATTAGTCGCACAGATTTCATCCAAATCCCATGCAAATCGGAACACATGATCTCTGTAGTCATGTGCTCAAGACGAGTCGGTCAGACCGAAAGTGGTACGCCCTCTATGCAGTTCTAGTTGTATATGATTTCAGAGGTTCACCACCACCCCAGACGATACTACCACCACTTAACCTATAGGCTGAAAGCCATTGTTGTGTCTGTTTGGAGGCATACGGTGTGAGTGTAATTAAATTGGGAGACGGAGTGAGCTGTGTCGGGATAGATTCACTCCACCATGAGCCTGGATTTGTCGCTATCCCTCAGAGGCCCTCTTCGCAGGCCCTGTTGAAGCCCTCAGCATGTGCACATTCTCTCCTATTATAATGTATCCCCTTGCATTTAGAAGACTAACGGAACAAGCTAGCTCTACCGCTTGGCCAAATCCAATCATACATTCCTTGGCTCCCTCTCTGCTTCTCCGTCACTCTGCTGGCACAATCAAACCGTCCTCTCTTGCCCCCTGCCTCTGCCTCAGCCTCACTGTCCCGGTATGATAATACACCGTCCGCCCCCCAACCCCACCTTCGCTCGCTTCCTCTCAAAGGGAAAGGGTATTTTCAATGCAAGCATTTCTTGGTACCTATTGCAAAAGCAGAGAGCCATTTATTCTCGTTCAGAATTGGGGAATGGGAGGCAAGGTTTATTACTGCTCCGGCGGACTGAATAGAACAAAGGGAACCCACTTTTTTTGTTTTTTTCCTGCCAAGCCAGCAGTTTTCCAGGTCCAAGTCACATTTCCATTGTCAGCAGGAGAGGTACCTCTGTGATGAGCAAACTCAAAGCCTCCATCCCCAGCTCCTCTCATCACCTACAGTAAAGCACTCAACACACCAAAGGTGTACCCTGCTGTCCCAGCCTCCCCAGCCGGTCTGTGCATCTTGCTGGGCTTTTGTCACATACCGGAGGCCCATATTCCCTCCCTCAGTTCATTGCCAAGTTCTTTATAGGCCCTTCCCTTTCATGGAACACATTCTGAGTGGAGGTAGGCTCATGCTTCAGTTGAAAAGAAGCCAAGGTGGACCAGCGAGAGTTGCATGCCCAAATGAAACCAGACTTTATTTTTTTGTCAAAGGGCCTGTGCTACGGGCGGCTTTGAGGCTTGGTGACTTGGAGAGAAGAATGTAATGTTTTATAAAGCTGGTGGAGGAATGAGGTAGAAGTAGCCACTGCATTTAAATATGTATGTTGACTTGATTTCAACTTGTTACTTGTATACTGTTTTATTGCTGTTAATTCTTATCTTTTTTTTTTCTTCTTTTTTTTCCTTTTGTGTTTTGTCCTTTTCTATGTTCCCTCCCCTGGCCCCCACACATGTTGAGTACTTAAGAAAAGTGATATACCAGTAAGACGCACTAAAGGGCAAGGTAGCCTCCACACATCCACCTGGGTGACACCAGACTGCTGGGCAAGCGCTTGTGCTTTGGAATTTACATGATTTGATGAGGGCCCAGGTAGGGTTGGGCCTTAATTTTCGGGCCTATTGAGAACTCTAGTTTTGGAGATATGAGGTT
>OOFJ01142030.1:5585-16943 GCA_900323375.1 Benthosema glaciale
CACACGCACGCATGCACACACACACACACACACGCACGCACGCACGCACGCACGCACGCACGCACGCACGCACACACACACACACACACACACACACACACACACACACACTTTTCAATTCAATTCACACACACACACTAACCATCTGTTGTCCATTAGGATGATGCTGATGTGGAGTGGAAGTTCGCTCGGGCTAAACTGTGGTTCTCTTACTTTGAGGAGGGCAGGACCCTCCCTGTGCCCTTCAACCTGGTTCCAAGCCCCAAGGCCGTGCTGGGACTGGCCACTGGCATTAAGTCCCTGCTCCAGCACTACCGAGCAGGACATGGCAACAGCATAGACGGGGCTCAGCTCAGCCAGGTAGCGGAATCAGTTTTCTTGGAAATTGATTATAAACAACAATCAAGCACTTAAACCTTATATTTTCCCCACAGACTCTATAGTCTATACTAGGCAACATGTAAATATCTTTGCCCGAAAATAGCAGATCTTAGCAGAAACGTATCATTTTCAAATAGCCACAACACAAAGTATAGATTAGGCTTTACTGGTCAGTCAAGTAGCACACCACCTGATAATTTAGTAGTGTGACTTGGAGCACCTCCCAGTGGTTATACTACTGCATGACAGGCTCTTGTATAGTTAAACTTGTACATTGTCAGAGGAAGGTAAATTCTGGTCAATTCATTTAACAAAAATACATATATTATTTAATAAATATATGTTTTTCTAGCTCGGAGAGAGTAAAACTTCAGGATTCAGCGGTTCCAGTGGCCATACTCGATACCAGGTATGGATTTGCTCTATGTATGTGTGCTTGTCTATATACTCATGTCGTGTCATTATTTGATCATTTAACGTAATGATGTAAACGTATAGTGAATCTGATGAACATCATTTCAGAAGATCATGAAGCGACTGATAAAGCGTTACATCATCAAAGCCCAGGCGGACAGAGAGAGTGATGAGATAACTGAAGGTATGAGTTCAATATGTGGCTGCACAATGACATATTCCATTCAGGCATTTCATTGCTGTTTATCCAGAGAAACCTGCTGTACAGAGAGTGCAAAGGAAGAAACTTCAGATCCAAGCAAGCATGGTTTAGAGTACTTAGCCAAAGTGGCCTGACAATGTCATTATGACCCAGAAACGATCATGAAAGGGGAGAGGAGTTAGGAAGCTTAAGGAGAAAGTTACAGGGCTCATTTATACACTCTCTTGGAGATTACTATCGAATGACATACCAGTACAAGGAAACAAGACTTAAAAGGATCCCTGGATAATGAGACAAATATGCCTTAATAATACATTATAACGGCCGGCCTCTATAACTAAAATATAAACCTTACACATTGTATTTATTTTATAATAAAAAAATAATTTTAGAATCTTTCACTCAATTGGAACTAAGTTGATGTAATTTGTCCATGTGTGTACACAACGTGCGACGGGAGGAATCTATTTCTAAAATAAATAAAACATGTAAGGCGTTTTTATTTTTAGCTATAATAGAGGGCAATTATAATGTATTAAGCCAGGCATATTTGTCTTAATAGCCAGGGATCCTTTTAAAAGCCCCACTAGCAGCCCCAAGTTGGTCCTTGCAACCAACTGGAAAGTGGCTGAAGGGTGACGCCGGCTAGACTAGAGGAAAGGCCAAGGGGGTAACCAAAATCAATAAGGTTCATCCTGGAATTATGTAAAAAGCCGATATGTGGGTCTGAGAGCTCTCAGTCCCATCTGGCCATTAGATTTTGAGATAACTTTGGTGTAAGTACACTTTTTGGACTATGGGTGGTGCTAGAGGAAAGGTCACGGTGTCAAACTATACCTGGAGTTTCGTTTTGACCATTTCACTGGTGACTAATAACAGAGGCACCAGACAAATGAAAAACAACAGCCAGTTAATAGGAGGAGAAAACAAGCAGTGACTTACAGTAAGAGTCCCCGGGGCTGGAGTTGAAAACCACTGTGTGTGTGTGTTTCTCCAGGAGAGCTGAAGGAGATCAAGCAAGACATCTCCAGTCTGCGCTACGAGCTGCTGGAGGAGAAATCTGAAAACATGGAGACACTAGAGGGTCTACTAAGGCGACTAGGGGAGATCAAGGAACCATCGTAGGAGATATATACTGTACATCCCAACACACCACTTTAGTTGTGCCGAGAGTTCAGCTGCACTATAACCCCTGCGGAAAAAGGGGCAGCTGAACAATCAGTACAAGCTTATAATATTCTCTGTCCTACTCCTTACTCCCATCCCCCAGGGGAAAATAAAAGGCTGGGTATGTGATAAATATGTATACACACACTTAAGATTTGCATTGTATGCATTTAACCAGCATTTGCATTGTATGCATTTAACCAGCGCTCTTATACAGTGACTTCAAATTGCAAGGAGAGAGAAGAGACAACAGCCCTGAAATCATGGAAGCTCATCAAAGGGAAAAGTGTCTTAACGTCAAGGTCATCATGAGAAACATTTCAGAATCCCTGCAGTATACGGATCGCCAAAAGAGACTGAAATGCCTCGAAGGTCACACAGTTGTAGAGCTCACAATGTCAAATGTGCTGCTTTATGATGAAGACCAGAGCGTAGGTATGAAAAAAAAATCATACTGACAAAACAAATACCTATGCCTATCACAGACGGGGTGACTAAATGTATTTATATGAACAAAGTATTAAAACTGTTTGTTTAGCAGCCTTTTTTGTCATTCCTGTTTATTACCGTTATGTAGCCACGTTTCCTTTTATGTGCTTGATACGAGTATAACCCATCACTAGGATTGATATTTTGTACAGGAAGGGAGCTTGACTGTTCTTTTGGAGCAATGATGTTTAAACCTGGCAAGTACAGGATACGTGTAGGGTTTTGAATCGCTGCCAAGAGCCAGAACAGGTTTAACTTTCTTTTGCAATGACAGTAGCTATAATTTATTTCTTTGTACAGTGGGTTCATTGCTTACATTTGAGGCGGTTGCTTAAGCTTGAAACCTTTAAGACACCAGACGCACACGATAGTAACAAAGTCATGCAGTCAGGAAAATGACTTGTGGATAAACAGATATGTATATACATGAAAGAGATTTGAGATTTATTTCCACAATACTACAGTATCTGTGAGCAATTGTGCATTACTACATAAAATATTGAATTTAGCGTGAGAGTAAGGTTAACTAACCCTCAGGATTTTGAATTGTGCCAGTTGTGGACTCTTGCAGCAGCTCTTCACAGCAAATGGGGGTTCAATGTCTCGCTCTGTGAGTGAGTGCCTTGCTCTTGGGCAGATCTGACAGAGGGTTCCTTCTGCTGACTGCTAATGCCTGATTTATATTTGGTTGCATGCATTGTCACGCACCAGAAATAGCTGATAAAAAAATGCCATCTAAGTATGTAGGCTAAAGGCTATATCAAGTTTCTTCTGTTCCACCAAACAGTATACTACCCATGATGTAATAAGCACCCAAAATAGACACAAACTCTGTAAATTGATATTACTTTGTCAGTAATATACACAATGATTAACAAATACAGCATTTCTTTAAGGAAAGTGGGCGGTCCTGTCCCCAGCCTTTTATTTATTGAGAATGTAGGAAGAACAAAAGGGAGACCGAATCTGGGACAAAGTTCTCTTTGTCTACAGATTATGTCAGAATTCATTCCCTGACCAGCAGGAGCGCACGTCTCTGACTGCAGGCAGGCATACGACCGGGGGAAATATCACCATAATTAAGCAATATCTGCTCATGTATGTGAAATGGTGTTAAATAATAAAACTGCTGCTTGTCAGTGTAATGGGAAGTGTGCCACAAAAAATTATGTTCATTTAACACTGGATATTACTGTGTATAATGTATACATATGTGCAATTTTCAGCAGACGTTCCCAAATATTTCAGATAATATTTTCTGAGGCAGAAGACTTTGCTTTTTTTATTATTAATTTACAGAACAAAATATTTTACCAAATTTCCAGGATGACAAGAATCTCCATGATTGTTGATGAGACAATAAAGGATACATAATATGGGGCAATAAACTATATTATGGGTTTATTGCCCCAGGCTTGGGCAGGTTTAACCACTACACCAGTTCTGGGCCCACAAACACATTTGTTTATTTCATCATTTGAACATCTTTCAACCTGGTGTCCCTATTTTGGGCATGTTGTTATAACTTAAGAGAAAATGTTCAAAGATTAAAAATAAAAAGCGAAAACACCAGATCTACCAGCTCAAAACACACTGTGAGCTAGTAGATTGTCTATTTTCTCTCCATGACACCATCATAAGATTACGTAACAAATAGGGCTTAAGTGGTTAAGTGTTAAATAGAAAAATGACCACAAGTGGCTTTGTACAGCAGCTTAACTACAGACACACCACTGCTGCGACATGAACCTCATAGTAAAGCAACTACACAGTAAAACGAGTTACAGAGACACTCGATTTTACAGTGTACTGTTCTCTCTAAATTGACATAAATGTAGTGAAAACCACATCCCAGACGCCTGGAAACTTGGCATAGAGAATGTTGCTCCAACGTACTATATGGAAATGGATAAAACAGACATACAGTATATATGGATGGAATAGCAGTCGGGTATACCAAGAGTCTAAACCTCTGGTTATACATTATGCTACAACTAGACTAATAGTCTAATAGCCAGTGTTTCTCAACTGATGGCTCCTGACCTACAAGTGGGTTGTGACTGAGTGACGAGTCATTCTCACAAGGACATAAGGTCACGCTACAAAAGCAACTCACCTTCTGCAGTCTGGGCTGTGGATTCACAGCAGAAGATTTGGGTTCCGCACGGTTCGAAAATCCTGATTGCTAATGTAACTCTCAACCATTTAAGCCCCGCAACTTCATCATATTCAACATATTCCGGAAATAGATATGCCATTTTTGATGATTCTTTTCGCCCATTGTGATTTGTGTAGGTAGGGACACCAGGGTTAATGTTGGTCAAAGTATAAGTCTATCTATACCTTTTTACGGGTCTATGAGAAGTAGACAGAGTTAAATTAACACTCAGGATTTTACAGTGTAGGGGGAAACCAGTTGAGAGGCATTGGTGTAGATTAGTACCACATGTTAATTCATCGGCTTCTAAGCCAAAGTAGTCCAAGATATATAAACAGTACATGTACCTGTCTTTGCTCATTTAGACCCAGCTACAGCAGTCGAAGATACCCATCTCAACATTACAGTACATACTTGTTCATTAATAATAACAATCACAAGTTTGCTATAAATATATTATATCTTTGATCAGCAGCACAGTATACTAGGATGCACTGTAGACCCCTACAATCTAGATTACCAAAGAGATGGTTAAGTTGCTTATACAGTAATGCAGTGGTGGAAAAAGTAAATTTCTTTACCCAAGTAAAGGTCTCAATACCGCAACGTGGAAAATACTCTGTTATAAGTAAAAGACAGGTAATCTACATTTACTTGAGTAAAAGTACAAAATGTATTGGCATTAAAATATACTTAAAGTATCAAAAGTACTCATTATGCAGAATGTCCCGTGTCACAAGGTATCATCATGTGTAAAATGAATTAAAAATAGCAGTTGATACTGTGCATCAACGGGTAGTGAGCTTGTAGATTGGCTATTTTCAAATAGCCAAAGTTTAAATAGGGCTGAAGTGGTTAATGCATTGTTTTGTAATAATACTTCAAATCTACAAACAACTAGTAACTAAAGTTGTCAAATAATTGTAGTGGAGTAAATATTTGCCTCCCGACTCCCGAGATGTAGTGGTGCAGAAGTAAAAAAACTATTGAAATATTACAAATACTCCAGTAAAGTAAAATGTAGCTCAAAATCGTACAGCATTTGTGTAGTTAATGTACTTGTCGTTACTTTCCACCACTGCAGTAGTGTGTGTACCGGAGCCCTCTCGTGTCCTCAGGTATACATGATGTAGTTCTCGGGTACGAGGCCTGTCCTTCCACCGTACGTAGCCTGAAGCCAGCCTGGCTCCACAGAGGGGTACACTGCAGACACAGCCAGGGACGCACGCGCACGCAGAGAGTGTTAGAGGGGCAGGGGCTCAAATCCCGTAAGGCGGCACTATTGGACCAAAGAAATAGCGAAAATAGCAGATCTACAAGCTCTGCGTGACGCGTTGAGAGCTTGTAGATCTGCTATTTTGGGACGCAACCCAGCACTCTTTAGCTAGTGGAGATGCAGGTGTACGACATGGATTTCTAAACAAATGTGTTCAGCGCAAAATATTGCGTTCAAGTTCAGGACTCTGGAGACTTCGGAAAAAAGCATTCTTTGACAGAGGACACAGTCATACAACTAAGTATAAAAATCAGGTTATATGGTTAACAATCTCCAAAAGAAGGGAAGACGATATCAAACAATGACTTTAGTTTAGCTCAGAGGTGTTTATGTGCGTGTGTGGCGCTCCCTATACCCACCATTAGAGAACAGCGCCCCCTGGGGAAAACTGAGTTCATGACTGTGCTCTGCCTCGCAGGAGTACAGGGCCCTCGCTTCCCTGACACACAAAGACATAGAAAATACAATCAGACAGTGAACCAGAGACACAAGAGATACGGAAAGACAAGGGCAATTCCATCACTTAAAGTTCTGGGGAATATTACTTTCATGCCCGAACCACCTAAGCTGGCTCCTTTCCAAGCGAAGAAGCAGTGACTCTACTCTGTGTGTCTCTCACGTGACTGAAGTTCTCAGCCTATCTCTAAGGGAGATGCCAGCCACCCATCGAAGAAAACTAATTTCGGGAGGCTCTGATCAGTTAACCAATATTCTCCAGCGCTTGCTCCAAGCAAGACCAGAAAGCACGCTGGCTGGGTGTACAAACGAGATAACTAATTGACAATTAATTGTATGACTGCTGACCTTCTATCTATCGCTATGTTTTTAATAATTAAAAGCCAAAGAAATGATGACGCATAAATGTATGTAACACCATTGAACCACGAACCAGTACACCAGTGAACAACATGTGGTACTGGTTATCAGAAAATGTTGAATGTTATAAACAAAATCAATGTAGTAAGCTTAAAAGTGAACAGTTAACTATGCCATTCTAAGCTGCTGTACACAATTCTGCCACCCAAAATATACTTGTATCTCTCCTCTCCCATGGCCTGAGTTTAGGTCAGAAACCACTGTGTTACATACTATGAATGTAATAGCAGTTCTCACTTACCTTCCTCTTATATCCAGTGCTGAGGAGAATACTGCACTGTCACACAGAGTAGCTCTGGATGACAACCTGCAACACACACGCACGCACACGCACACGCACACGCACACGCACACGCACACGCACACGCACACACACACACACACACAGTATAATTTACAACGAATCTACAAAAATAATTGACACATTTTGCTGAATATACGGCACACGTTATTACACATTGGCATACTTACTCTCCTTACGGAGCATAAAATAAATATTCCCTCAGAATGTGGATAAAACTCTCTTAACTTGTGAGACACTTACATTGATCCAGGCGTCTGGTAGCCATTGCTACGCGCGGGTCTGTGTTTAGGAAGCACATCGGAGCCGCTGCGAGTGTGTGTGGCTTTACGCGTGAGCGTCGTGTCGCGATGGTCCAGTGACATCAGACTCTGTACCGAACCGTGACAGCTCTTGTAATCTGGACACAGAACACAGTAATCAGGACGACATTGTAATCAAGGATCATTCTTTCATTTGTTTATGTACTAGTCTCCAACATGTAATGCTACAATACAAAATATATAATAATACTTTGAAGGGTTTATTTATGATGAATATTTATGGGTGTGATACAATATGAAAAACAGCTGAGGTACATCGCTGAAGCACCCATAATAGCAAATACAACATTATCTTGTTATATTTGTTATATGGGCAGGCTAACATTCCATTCAGTATAATATGCCAATACTTTTTTCCTTTTTTTTTCTCCCAATTTAGTCGTCATGCAAGTATTCTCTTTGTCAATGCTACTCCTACAGCTGCTCCTACGAAGAACACAGACAACTTGTCTCCTCTGATACATGTGAGTGAAATGAAGAAGGCTGCTTCTTTTCACCTGACCGGGAGGAGTTTCATCGGGGGGGGACGTACTAGCATGAGGAGGTACATTTCAGTCCACTTCACACTCCAGTGAACAGGCAAACTGACCCAACCTAACCTGTAGTGCAGCGACACAGAATGCCCTCCCTCAATCCCACCATGGAGGATCCAAACCCCAGTGGAGGGCAGGAACTCTACCGCTGCACTACTCAAAGGACAGCTTTAGTTTCTTTCAACCAAGGTTCATGTTTTAGGTTGTTATTAAGAGAAAGTGAAAGATGAGTGTTAATTGTTTTTCATTTGCTGCTTTCTTTCGTTTTAGCGATTTGAGCTATTTTGGGGGGCGGGGGCATGCGAACATGGTCCTAAATATGTATTTTATTTTTAACCAAAAATATAGAGTTTTTTTTTTTTTTACTATAGTCCTACTAGACCCCAAGAAATTGGGGTAACATTTTGTAAAAAAGGACGTATTTAGCCTCATGTTTGAATGCATTTGAAAAGCATGATAGATACCGTAGAAACCAGTGTGCGCCCAATCAGCTGGCTTTGCTGACCTGTTGCATATGAATAAAACAAAATGCAATATGACAGGCACGAGAAGCACGCACGCACCTTCCGAGATGTGCAGCGATGTGAGCGAGGACGATGCAGACAGATGGTAGGGAAACAAGGATGAAGATGACGAAGAGGAGGACGATACAGTTCTATAGGCAGCCCTGCGCTCCTTTTGCGGCGAGGAGGAGGTAGCATTTGCGGCTCTGGCCTCCTCCGCCACGACGGCAGGTCTCTGCTCCGCAGACTGACGGTTCTCCAGAGAACCGACGGAGGAGGTTCTCTGGACGGGCCTACTGAGGGAGGAGGTTCTGGCGGAGGTGGCCGCTCTGGGCTCCTTCACGGAAGACAAAGAGGAGGCGCTTCCTTTCACAGGCGGACTCCTCTCCAGTGTTGAATGTAAGGTGGAAGTGGAGGAGCGAACAGAGGAGTTCTGGTGTTGGGTCAGGGAGTGGTTGGAGGAGGTGCGCGGGAGGGAGGGGGTAAGCTGAGGGGGGAGGACACCGTCCGTCTGTCCCTTATAATCTTTCCCGTTGGAAGAGGGTTGGGACAAAGAGGTAGAGGATAATGGTGCAGGAGGAGTTGTGGTCTTGGGGACTGAGGGAGAGGAGTCTGGGACAGCAGCAGGTGAGAGAGGAGGAGAGGTCTGGGATAGTCCGTTCTTTTCGGAGGAATGGGATGACAGAGATTCCTGGCTGCCCATAGGCGTCGTACTGGGGCTGCTGCTGAACGTGTCACCTGGAGGAGATAGAGATGAAACGTTGAGTCACATTCTGGCATGTTGCTTTGGGTCGTTTCCGGCTTAAGTGATGACTGATAAGAAAGTAAGGATGCAAACATAATATCGCCTGATGGGAATCTGGACTGAATCCTTATTCTGGAGGGAACTGTCCTGCTGTCCTACGGTGATTGTTGGATATCTCGAATATCATGAATCACATTCTGCATCTCACTAAACCAGTGTCACATGTTGTTCTTCTATCAACTAGTTAGCGTGAAGGCTAGTTTTTTACTTTGCCACAGGATTTTCAGTCACACGATAAAAAAGGGTTATTCTCAACTGAAAGAAGTGTTGATCTGACTTGTGTTTGGCATTCTTTCCAATTGGAGATATGTCATTGTTGACACGGACCTGTGAAGTTTGGATTAAGCCCCATGTTATTAATGTTCCCTGTAACTCTAGGAGGGGGAATGACAGGCGAATATGTCAAGCAATCAGAGCACACCGTGTATGACTAATACTGTAACTGTCCCACACTATGGTGTGAATACAAACCAGCACAGTAGGACTCACTGTCATTGTCTGCAAGGCAGAGAGCCGGAGGGTAGAGGCGGGCCTTCCTTTTCCCAGATGACAGACAGATGGCCTTGTTCCTCCGTGGAGCAGATCGAGATGACGGCGCCTGAGTGAGCGGTACCGAGAGGTCCGGGGCTTCCCCAAAGATCTGATAATCAGAGAGATGGAGACGAATAAGGTGTGCATGCGCATGTGTGTGTGTGTGTGTGTGTGTGTGTGTGTTATACGAGTCACTCTAGATAGAAGACATACCTTATTGTGGTTTTCAATGAGAATCTCTACCACAATATTCTGGAACTTAATGTTCATCATGGCTGCCACTGTCTCTTCCTGTGATCTCATCAACGTGGGACCAAAGATCACACCCAGGTTAGAAACAGTCATCAGATTCTGATTGCTGTGAGTGGAGACACTGGAGAAAGAATAAATAGATTAATAAAAACAAGCTCACTTTGTATTTTAGCGCAAGAAACATTCTACATGTCAAAGGGGCTAAAGGCATTTCTTTTAATAACATTTATTTTAGAAGCACGCACGTGAGAAGGTGTTTGGTCAGCAGGTCCAACATTTCTCTGTTTTTGTCTGGAAGTTTGTAGACAAGAGCGTGAATTGCACTCACACGATACCTCTGATCATCCGACTCTGTAATCAGACAGGACATGTAGTCAGATTATACATGAGAAAATCCACAATCGTTTTTCGGGACATAACATTATATACTGTATGACCTGCAGTCAGGCTTCAAGAACTGTCACTACACATACCACGTATACACTCTACTCTACTCTACTCTACTCTACTCTACTCTACTCTACTATTGGAAAGGCAGTGGATGAGGGAAATTATGTGGAATGGTTTTATTGGAATTACAAAGAAACTTTGATACCATTGACCTGACCATGCAATAATATTGCTAAAGCCAAGGTAAAGGTAAACTGGTTTTGACAGCAATGCAATCATTACAGTAGTTAGATGGCGTGCTCCTCTCACAGGAAGAAAACAAATGCCTGACGTGGGTGGAATGCTTTCAACGCCAATAGGGACACTAAATGTGAGGAACCCCAAGGCAGTGTGCTTTATGTTAATGACCTTAAATCAGCTCTATCTATTTTTGTATGCTGATGACTCTGCTGTCCTTGTGTCCCAAAGGGGCAGGGTAGTTGTTGAAGAGACCTTGAGCAGTGAGTTAGAGTGAGAATTTGGCTGTCCAGCAACACATTTTTCGGTCTAAAATCAAATCAAGAGCGATAAACTTCCAACCCTGGAAGTGAGGATAGGAATTTTCAAGTTTTGAATTTTCAAGTTTTGAGGGCATCCACAATATTATCTTTCATTTCAGACTTACTAATGACATGGTTTCAAACCTTAAGCAATCTGGAGGTCAGTTTAAGTACTGCACATTTTATGTTGCCGTTTCATCATTATTTTTATCCTATTT
>OOFJ01142051.1:0-13411 GCA_900323375.1 Benthosema glaciale
CCCCTCCCTTTCTCTCTCTCTCTCTCTCTCACACGCACCCACGCACGCACGCACGCACACACACACACACACACACACACACACACACACACACACACACACACACACACACGTACAAGCCCACAAACTCACACTTTGTACACCATGCGTGCACGTGCGCGTGTTCACCAGTTACAGAGACACGAAGCCATGAGGGTGATTTGGTTCACTGTGATCCAAGTTGTCAGTAATTACCATCTTGACCGTATAGCATCTCCTTTCACAGCGTCCAGCAGACTCAATCACACAGTGGGAGGGGGAGAAGTTCACGTGAAATGAGATTCCCAAGCAGCGCCGGAGCACCACTGAAGGGCCTGTCAAGATT
The DNA here is from genome assembly GCA_900323375.1 of Benthosema glaciale. Taxonomy (NCBI): domain Eukaryota; kingdom Metazoa; phylum Chordata; class Actinopteri; order Myctophiformes; family Myctophidae; genus Benthosema; species Benthosema glaciale. The sequence continues at coordinate 365 of OOFJ01142051.1, forward strand.
CCTGACAAAATGGTAATACGCAGCGACACTGCACACTTCATGTGGCGAGCAGAGGTGGAGGAAAAGTGGATACTGAGTACTGGAGTCAGAATAATGTCAGAGCCCCATATGTTTCGCCAGCACACATGCAGCGGCAGCACATGCAGGGTCTTTGACAGTCAACAGTTTGGTCTCGTCCAACAGTTGGCACCGAGTTTATCCGACAGGAATATCACCGTCGCAGTTTTGCTGTTATTGCGGTGAACTTACATCACCATCGCAGCCTATCACACGGTAAAATCGGTTATTCATTTAACATTGAGGGCCCTGTTGTAGATTCCTGGGTGGTTAGGGCCTGAGGAGACTTCCCAGCATGGTCCGTGAAGAAATTGCAAGTGGGTGGCCCGCAAAAATTGGCTATTTTAATGATAATGTAATAAATAAAATTAAAAACATCAACAACGTCAATAATAATAAAGAAAATCACACCAACGTTTGAAGTGAGTGGTGCATTGGTGAAACAGCGCCCCCTGTTGGTACTCTAAACATAGTGACATAGGGATGGACATATGGACATACTAGGGACAAAGCCAGGCCTTGGAGTCGTTGCACCATTCAAAAAGAGTAGTACTTGTTTAATATGTACAGATTTGGGGGATTTCTAGGCGTGTATGTACGGAATAGACCTTGCAGTAAGCCCCTCCCCAAACTGCTATGGTCCAATCACAGCTAAGCATAACATGTGATGGACAAGCCTCTCCACCAATAGTTTTCCTATATGATAAAATATTGTTTTAAAATAAGAATGTCACACACATATCTTTCCAGTGCATATGGCAGGCCTTGTTGACAGATTTGGAGCAGATTTTGAACGTCTGGTCCCAAAAATGAACCAGTATTTAATGGGTAATGTCCATGATATTTACATTGGCATGAATGAGCCCGGCTGGAAAGTGTCCTACCCATGGTAGGACACTGGGGAGAGGGCGGGGCTTACTGCAAGGTCTATTGCAAATGCTATTTTGCCGTATTTCTGTGAGATGGGGTTGTAATGGTTGAGCCACCGTGAGTGACATGGATGCTGTGAGCACGCCTCTCCCGTTTCTCCGTAGTGTAGTTTGGTGTTACAAATGAGAGTGTTTCTAGAGAAAATGGTTGTGTTTACTTCTTCTTCAGACACTGGTCATTCCTTGTAAAGCCTCCAGCGGACTCAATCACACAGTGGGTGGGGGAGGGGGGGGGAGGTCACGGGAAATGAGGTTCCCAAGCAGCGCTCGAGCATCACTGAAAGGCCTGTCGAGATTCCACAAAATGGCAATACACAGCGACACAGCACACTTCTGTGGTGTGCGAAGCCAAAGGTGTGAGGAAAATGGATGCTGAGTGCTTAAGTCATAAATATGTCAGAGCCCCATATGATGCTCAGTGCTCACAGCAGCAGTGCACCGTTGCTGCCTGGTGCCAACCTTTTCAGGAAAAGGAAGATCCACTGTAGTTACGGTATTGTTTAGTATACTTTTCACTTTTTATCCCCATCACTCGGACTCAGAAATAACCATAAACTAATAGGCTGCTTAGAAATATCCGTTGGATCGGTGGTGCTAATGAGGGCTACTATGTCACGGCCGAAACCTCTAGTGTTTTAATCATAGATGATCTACAAGCTGACATTGCTTGCCTTGTTGTTACTTGTGATACACTGTGAGCTTGTAGATCATCTATTCTTTCTTTTGCATGACATTATCACACTACATGAAGAAGGACATTAATGGTGTGCCCAACATGGTCTGCCCAACAGCGACGATATGATAGCCAATAGTTTGGTCTCATCATTTGACAGAAACATCATCGTCAAAGTTTTGTTGAACCGCATGACTTCACTTCACATGCCTTTTGATAGTTAACAGTCTCAGCTGTAAAATATATTAAATTAACACCTATGACAACAAATCTTATTCTGGCAAAAAGTAAGTAGTAAATATGTGGTGGTGATGCATTGCAACAGATGCTTGGTATTCCTGTACTGCAGCACATGCTGCTATTTTTTTTACCAGCACCTTATGTATAACCTTTTCTGCTGTTTCTGCACCTTGTGTACCTTAACTCCAATGCTATGTTTTGTGCTATAAGAATAAATTAAAAAATATCATAGTTTATTATTTTGAAATGTTTTTTTCATGTTTGTTTGTTTGTTTGTTTGTTTGTTTGTTTGTTTGTTTGTTTTTTCTACTTGCTTTTCCTCTCTCTGCCCCCCCCCCCTTTTTACCTGAAAACCACACATGAAATCTTTTCAATGTGACGTTACCATAAAGTTTATCGCAGCTGGATTCAATCATGCCCAATACAATGATCACTTTTCATTATTGTTAAGAGCAGTGCACTGCACTCAGACCAACCACAGTGTCATGGAAGGACAGCCTCCAAAAGCTTTCATAAGAGCAAATTGATTGGTCCTTGGGCTGAGAGTGCATAGTCGTCAACAACACATCGTCAGCAACTCAATCAGACAAACGAAGACGGACAGCTGTAAAATGAACGAAGGTAAGTGAACAAAGTAATTGCTTGCACATGTCCATGTCTGTGTGACGTACCTGTCCGTGAGAAATTCTTGTCCATATAAGTCTACATAAATGATTCCTCTATGCAGACTTTACCTTCCCCGTGGACCTACATGCCATATAGATTTTTTACAATGGTATAAAGTAACTATGAGTGCATTTACAAGTACCTAACTAAGTACTTGAGCTAAAATATTGAGGTACTTTTACTTTACTGGAGTATTTCCAAATGTCAACACTCTTACTTTTACTCCATTACATCTCAGAGTACTTTTAGTCCACTACAATTATTATAAAACTTTAGTTACTATTTTGTTATTACTGTATTACGTATACATTATATTACATTATTACAATACATTTACCACTTCAGCCCTATTTAAACTTTGAAAATAGACAATCTACAAGCTCATGCACATGATGCATTGTGTGTCTGTTCCCTGCATTGTGTGGCTGTTTCCTGCATTAAACACAGCTGTAGTCTGATGATGAGCCAGAGCATGGCACTACAATTTAATATTTAGTTGTATGGCCAGTAAGTTCTCTGCCGATCGTTGTAAATAACCTACGAATTTCATTTTGTTTTACCTGGTAAAACTGTGGTGTGAAAATAAAGCTGATTCTGATTCTGATATTGATTTGGCGTCGTGTCGCCTGCAAGACAGACGGCACAGAGTAAAGGAGTGCCAGAAAATGAGTTCATGAGTTTCTATAGTGTTACTACTACTACTACACTGTCTGTCATATACATTTGGGTCAGACTGGTTTGAGTAAAACCCCAGAGTAAACCTCTGAGAAAAGGTACTGTGATTTCCCCACAGCTGTCGGAGCTTACTTCCCCACTGTTCCAAGCTGCTCTTAACAATCTGTTCTTAAACCCCCTCCCTCTAGTGGAGGGTTTAAAATGTCCAGGGATTTATCAGACCACTATACAGTACTTCACCAAAACCCTTTTTTATTCCTCCACACTACAGTCACATGTACAGGGCCAGTAGGAAAACTGACTGTGGGGGTGGGTGGGTATAACCGCACCCTATCTAAACAGTGTGTTCATGTCATTTTTGGATCCCTGGACTCTTCCTTCTTTCTGCTCAACTTTTCTGCCTCCCATAGAGTCCCATTCCCCAGGAGCAGACTCTGTCTCCCTCCACGTCTCTCACTCCCTTGTGGGGTTTCTGTAATTCTTCATGTGTAAAAGCCATCTTTGCCTTTTCACCATCTTAAAATATCAATAATGTATGAATATTAACTACGCTCATCACATGCCGTTTAAAATTTCATGTGCATACTATTATGGACTGGGATGCACATCGCCCTGCGTCTCCAGAGAGTTTACCACACTTGCATTTGTCTGGAGGAACAGAGGGACTTTGATCGTATTGCTGTTATTAATGTGTCAGACATACAGAACATCTATATATGCATTTGCCTGTGTGGGTGTTTTGAGCCTGTGTCTACAGTATGTCAGTGTTTCTGTGTGTGTGTTACATTATGTATGTAATTCATTTACATTATGTGGACGCTGAAAATCTTCTATGTCCTATATCAAAGCCCCACAGGACCCAGAGGTCTGAAGTCGGTTTCATCGTCATCCTCGTCAACAGGGTCTCCGTGAAATGCTGGCTCACACTGACACTGCGGTCCGTTCCCAGCAAGACATTATAGCACTTCAGACAGTCCTGACAAAGAAATCATTGCAAATATCAATCTGCAAAATATCTACTTTACCGTCTTGCCAAAAGAAGAGATTACCTTGCAACAAAAAGCTCAAGCCTTGAGCATCATCATCAAGGCTTGACGGTGTATTGCGCAGCTCCTGTCAGCCCAGGCCAAAGTGTTGTCTGATGTAAAGCCATGCAACACGACCGCAGCATTAAATCATCTTTGATTCTAACAGGAACTAATGGCTGAGATCTGAAAGTGGGATATAGCATCCGGTCACGGCGTAGATGTGTGAAATCATAGTCGATTCTTCTGCATGACGCTTTGTGAATTATTCAGAACATCATTCTGAATTAGCCCTGGCTCCTATGACAGGTTGTCTTCAGCATGGCAACAAACCCTGCTTGCTAATTACGGCATAACTTGAAAGCTCCTCATTGAATTACTTCGGCTAATTTACTTTATCAGTTAACACCGCACTGACACTATGACATTAATTGCAAAATCTAGGGTGTGCTGGTGTAAATCACGCCTGCAGTTGCTGGGTGGCACATGCCATGGACTGAACCAAAAAGACAAATAAAAAATATATAGTTGGTTTACTAATGCATGATGTAAAAATGGTAATGCTTTTGTTCATTCCATATTATACAATGGCATTCAGCTGACTGTTGGGTAAATAAATTAAACAATAGAACAGTTTGGGTATGTGATACATTTTCCATATTTTCTTCCTTAATTACCTTGTTTTGCCTTTATTTTACAGTAACAATAGTTATAGAACCAAGTGCATGAATATAACAGCTGTACTGCAAAACGTAATCAGCATTCACCGCATCATTTCTATTCTGAATTATCTATCACCAGATGTTTTACTTAAGTAGCAATACCACAATGTAAAGGTACTCTGTTAAAAGGCCAGTATTCAAAATGTTACTTGAGTAAAAGTAGACCTAGAAGAATTGTCATTACAATATACTTACAGTACCAAATGTAAAGCATTCAAATGTAGCTATAGTACAAAATATGGCCTAATGTGTGTTTTGTAATAATGATAGTAATGAAAATCTAAATAAATCTACAAAGTAATGTGTAACTAAAGCTGTCAAATATAATTGTAGTGGGCTGAAAGTACAATATTGCCTCTGAGATACATTAGGATATACAGTAGTACAGTATGAAACATTTTTATACTCAAGTAATAGCGCCTCAAAATTGTACTTAGGTACAGTACTTAAAGTAAATATACTTGGTTACTTTACCACGGTTAATCACTGTCTCTTCCCCTCCTCTACTCATGAGGATGAGACAAATATAGCAAGAGTGCATGTTTATTTCAAACTGCCTCCAGCTAAATGCACATTAGCACTGCTACCGACTGCATCACGATGGGAAAGGTTAATGGGACAAGGCCTGTGGGACTAGCTCACACACAGGATGCCCATCGTTGCACACAGGAGCACATGTCAGCTAACTGACAGGGTTACCAATCTCTCCCCGGCCGTGTGGGTATTATGGTTGCAGTTTAGGTCACTAGGTGCTGTTTAGAGCAGAACAACAAGTCTAGATTTACAGCATGATTGTTTGTTGTGGCAGCACTGTAGTGTAATTCTTTCTGTGTAAAGATGCCATTTTATTTTAAGCGCAATTTAAAAACCAACCTTGTTTTTTTTCTTCGTGATCTGCTCGTAATTAGTCTGACAATGTGGTAGTAGTGGCCGGAATAATAACGCTATTAGTTAAATGTACACTTATCTGCACGTCTATGTCTAGATGTAAAATAATAATATGTGCAATTAGCTCTTCACTAAGTCCCTCCCCAATCCGTCCTTGTCCAATAGGCACAATAGCCCATGCTACGACGGCAGAACACAGCTTTTGGCGTCCTGCCTGCAACGTCGACGACAGGGAAGGTGCATGTACGTGTCACCATAGAAACCAGAGACGCCAGTGGAAGGGGTGGCGCCCGTCGGCGTTGTCGGTTTTCTTAACTATTTGGGATTCTGTGCCGACGGCGTCGGAGCACTTCCTACTTCCTCGTTGTGTCGAAGTCGCAGGGAGGGCGATCTTAAACTCGCTATTAGCAGTGATGGGACAAGACAAGAAAGCTTGACCTGCATAGCAACAGTTGCTAAACTATTTGGATTGGCATTTCATGACAGTGGCTAAACCCTGCCCCAAAGGGTGGGGTTTAGTGAAGAGTAGGGTTTTAATGTTGAGCGTTGAAGCTGTGTATGGCATAAATGTAAAATGCTTTGTTGTGCAGCAATATTGATCCATATGCCACCACATCATGTGTTTAATATATTTGTTTGAGTCAAGTAATGGCAGTATCAGCATGCCTTGGGACACACGATGTACTTGCTATTGTTTTTATTGTCTCTTATATACGTTGTTCCTTATGGGAATGTGTTGAGGGGAGAAATATTATAAGTGTCATGTGTTATGCTACCGTTTGTGTACGCCCTGGGTGATAATAATAATAATAATAAAACTTTGAATATTGATATTGAAACACATTTTGTCTTCACAGTCAACAAAAAACAACACAATCATGTACCGTAGCACAAAACAACATATCACAGGAGACAACACCCCGACAATACATGAGGGCCCCCAACAGAAGACCATCCTATCGGCGAGGTAGTTGCCGCAATGGCCAAAACTCCTGCTAAAAATGTACCTTTTCCACTTCTAGGTTCTGTATCTTCGCTTGATAGGTGGTAGATTACTGCACTGGAGCATGCCCTCCCTTCTATGCCTTGTGTTGCATTGCAGCATAAATGAGTGCTCCTACCGAAGGCCGTTGCCATGCCTCTTACTTTAGAACAGGAACATACTGCTGGTCATTACAATAAACACAGACATCACTTGAAAGTGAGACCAGCCATGCTGTACGACTTGGAAACAGTGACACGGGTGAATAGACAGGAAGCAGAGCTGGAGGTGGTGTAATTGCGGATTATATGACTCTCAGGACATGAACATTAATGACCATATTAGATAATCAGCCCAGGTTAGAAGATTGGGGATTTGAAAAAAGAAATGCGAGGTTGAGATGATAGAAGAATGGCAGGCAAGAAGAAGAAGAACAACAACAACAACAAGACTTGAAAGCAAAAAATCTGCTCTGAGCAGGGATGTTTCATCGAATACAGAGCACGCAGCCAAACAGAACGCCCCTCTGGAGTCGTGTGAGACTTTCCAAGCCACGGGTCAGATGTGAAAGTGTTGCACTGCGTGGCTGTGTCAACGGTGCATTCATTACTTTCTAAGCAAAGCCTGCAGTGCAAGCCAGAGGTCACAGAGGATAGACTAAATCACGTCGGGACACGGTCATACCTGGGAGACTCGTTTGTTGACACGCAGCTGTTTAAGTACGCTTTGGGGACTGGAATTGTCTGCACGCGTCGCATGGGCGTGATGTGAATTCTATAGCAGCTGATGCGAGACCCGCAGGAGCAAGGGGAGAGGAAAGAGGGAACGCATGGGGTTCAGGTGGATCATTGGAGGATGAGCAAGCTTTGGATGGATGAGAGCAGAAAATCTCAGTGCTGTGCGCAAGCCTCCCTATCGTGCACAGCTAGGCAAAATGCAAACATATGTACATGTACAATGCACATACACACACATTTATGAACTTGTGATGTAGAGTTTGTTTGATTTGCCATGTGGTGCATTGATAATCCCACAGATTATGCAAATGGAGTCTGATTATCTGATTATCCACAAAGAACAACAATGTTTACTCGAAACATCTCAACAAGGGGTGTTGAATGTTTAATTTTGTTATATGGGAACACATGAAACACACGGCATGTGCACATTATTCCTATAAACTGACCTCAGGGCTGCGTAGTACACACAACTACAAACAACAAATACACATAGTGTCAGGTTGCAGTTCAAACATATGGACAAAGTGCAGAACATTTTGCACTTGTGAGGGGTTTCCACTAGAAATAGCACAACTGATTGTATCCCCTGTATTACATTTAAACCCCTGATGGGGGAACATTCATTTAGATACACAGTGCAGTAAGAGAATAGGTTATGCACCTATCTGAAACAGAGTGCTTCTGAAACCATCTGTAAATGGGTCTTTAAAAGAAAAAGGTTACAAACCCGGTAGTTTTTATAGGCTATGCAGAGTAGTCGTTGTATTGTGCATATACATAATATACATAATTCAGGGGTTTAGTATTTATAGATGGTTATTTAGATTTGCCCTTCCTCATGGTGTGTGCAAATGGAACATCATGCAAGGATGATCATGGCTTGATTTTGTTAGTCACACTGGGTGTGTGCGTGCAGCGTGCATATAGTGCTTAGACGGTTTGCCAGTAAACGTAAATCGCTGCTATGTCATAGTCTACCATTTACATATTATGTGTGCCACAATGCATATAAGCTTAGCTTTAGGGCTTGATTGTGTTTTTATCCTCTGTGACATTGTGTCTGCTATATGCTCTGGAAGAGCTGATTTTCCCTTTTTTTAACGCCAAATAAAAAATCATTCATTCATTCATTCATTCATTCATTCAACACAGACAAGGTTCACCAGGTTTATTGAATGATACTGCCGGGGGAAAAGGTGTTAACATTGTGTGGCCGATAAAACCAAAACAAAAATAAACAACAAAACAAGAACTATGATATGTGCACATTATTCACTGTCCCTTCCACTGATCCCTGTCCCTGATTTTACTCTGGGATCTTTTCCAAATGGCATTTCTTAACCTTAACATTATTTTGTTTATGTTGGATGACTAATGGCTCATTCCATTCCTGAGGCTCTGGGAATGCGAATGAGCATTGTACCGTTTTTATTTTGCACCTTTTTGTGAGTATATATATTGCCATGCCATACTCTGGTACTGTAGCTGTGGCTTCTACTCTACTGGAAGTATAGTTAGTGAAGTCATCCACCTTTTCCAAATAGTTGTGCAATGTGCTGCCTTCACAGGTATTTCCATTCATGTTAATTAAGGTTTTCTTTTGTTTTTTAGGTCAAACAGAGCCAGGTTGCTGCTATTGTGCATTGTGCATGATTGACTCACTGGAAAGACTCTGCTACACTAAACGGAACAGATCCTTAACCACTTAAGCCCCATACATTAGTATATGTATGCAGAACGACCAGGAACAGGCAGAGCAGTGATGATGCAAAGGATTTATTAACAAAAGTCACGAGGAACAAGAAAACTAGGAATACTTGGTACAACAACTTGGCATAAACAAGAAACAAACCACATCACATACGATGACGAACTGACAAGGGACTGAGCACACTGGGGCAATATATATAGACAAGACTAACTAGACACAGGTGAACTGAAACACACAATCAACACTGGGATAGGCTAACAGGCAACAGAACACAGGTGGGGCAAACTAGACTAAACACAAGGGTAGACAAGGCAGGAGACAGCAAGACAGGCAGACAGGAAATCATAGAACTCTACTACAAAATAAGGGACAGAACACAAATACAAGTATAAGTCCCAAAACACAGGCAAAGTACCAGGGCAGAGGAGCGTACTGTGACAATAGCAGTGCTTCTTGATATATCCTCATGTCACAGCTAGACCCCAAAATGTATTTGGCTACATGTTTGTGCCTGGGAGAAGATTTGTGTTAAAACATATCTAAATTATTTCAAAATGGTCAAAATAATTTCATCCCCCCCCCCATTTAGTCATGCAATTGACTAAATTAAATCCCTATATTCTCAATAGAAAACAATGTGGATCTTGGAATCCACCCAGGAATGGAGGAATGGCATGCATCCCAGGCTGGATCTAGAACTTTGTCTATGATGTCAGTCGTCTATGATCATATGACTGCAACTTTGGGTTAGGTTTAGCCCTGAACAAATAACCCTGCACGTGCACACATGCACGCACGCATGCATGCATCACACGCACACGCACACACACACACACACACACACACACACACGCACACACGCACACACACACACACACACACACACACACAGAGCCAGTGTGGCTTTGCAGAGACAAATATAAAATAGCAATACAATACAATGCCACCTGAGACACTGGTGTGTACAATAATAACCCTGGCCTGGAATCAGATGAAGCACTGCAAGAGGAGACTCTTCCTGCAATCAAGGGCTTGGGAAAGCTTTGGTGACTCTAGTCTCCACTATAGTTCAACAGTACCTTCCCCACAAACTGTCAGGTTGCTGACAGCCAGAGTGTGCACTGTGAAGCCCCCAGTCGCTCCAAAAACAAGACCAGTACCAGCTCTGTGCCACTACACAGAATAAAACCAGTCATACAGTACGCCTACATAGAATTTGTTTTATACAAGAAATATAAATTTACAAAAATAATTTACAGTGTCTGTTCTTTGAGTGAGAATTATTATACTCAGTCAGTATAACAAGTAAGACACGTAAACGTGTGAAGCGAACGCAGTGTATTTGAAGTCTGTCAAAATGATTTTGTATATTTGCATGGGCAGGTTATGTGTGTGGTTGTGACAGAGAGACACAACACACTGACTGCACTGCCTTTGGCTGCTGCGCCCTCTGGTGGCGGGCGTGACAACACGTCACACTGCGTGACAGAAAGACAGACAGACACGTTCTGCCTGACTGACATAGTAAGTGCTGACTGCGTTCGCAATCACTGTGTTTGCAATCACTGTTCGACAAACTATTACGTATAAAGTGTTATAAAAGTAAGTAGTAAGACATAGTAGTAAGTCAGCATTATAAGGAATTGAGTACTGTATACTGCATTAAATGAAATGCAAGAAGTGTTGCCTTTGTGAAAAAGTATATGAAAAATGTGTTTATAAGAAACTGTTTGTTTTAACCAGAATGTAAATATAAGGCAAGAACGCAGTCTTACCGGTATCCGTGTATACTTAATTGGAAAACACATATTGCAATGATTTAAACCTGAAAACCTACCAATGGCTTAAATATCATTGTGTTTTAGAGAAATTACTTCAAACCCGACAATGGAGCTTGTTATGGCTTGCCAGTAGACTCACCCCAGGGAGGATATAGTGAAATAAAGATGACTTCCAGATGCTTTCCTGTTTGTGAACAACAGCAGTCCATTACGTTAAGAGGCGATAAACATTAATAAGCTACTAGTCAGCAAGGTTTATCATAAAAACATAATCCAGATACAAAATCACACACGTGTGAAGTGAGGGCCGCTCTTATCATTGTACATCATCTCATTCCGGCCAATCGCAATTTGCATCCTCACCTTCGTCGTCAATGTTTGTGTTACGCAATGTTTGTGTTTACGCAAATCCTCAAAATTGTCCATTCATTACTTGCGCAAGCAGAGCATGCAAGTACTGTGATCGGCTGGGTATGTATGTCGGTGTCCTCCAACAGCGAGTAGTGGGCTCGCCCCTCAATAATGTGGGGTCTTGGCACATGGACCAAGTGTTTTCTGAAGCATTGTTCCTTACTCCTGCTGCTCTTCCTCCGGTTGTCGTCTTGCCTTTGGGTCCATCGCTCTGACAGCTTGACAACATGAAGAAGTTAAACTTAATTAAAGTCTTAGTTGTTTCTATACTGATTAAACACACTCAGCAGGGACTGTGCCAAGTCCTTGCATGTGCAAATTTAATCAAGTCAAAAAAGTTTTTGTGGGAACTTTATAAGGGAAACTGAATGTGCTTCACTGGGAATAGCTGCAACATTCAAAATATACAAACTCATTTCATTGTACAAAGTGCTCATTTGCACAAAATAATGTACAATTAAAACAATCAACTATTGTATAAAAAAAAATATGCATGCTATTTAGCATTGTGTTGTCATGACAGCATGACAAGATAAGGTCGCTGGGGGACAGGATAAGTTGGTTTAAGAAAAAAAGGGAAAAAAAATACTATTACAGTACACCCATTGGAGGGCTGAATGGGGCTGTTCACATCCACACAAACAACTTAAACATGGATGAAGCTGAGATAAAAATCATTTCACAGTTTGTGGTTTCCATCGAGCACAGTGCAATTTGCCCCCTAGCCATGTACAGTACATCACCATCTCACTAATGTGATTATCTGTTTCTATGGCAGAGAAAGCCCCTCTGCAGATCCCTTGTCTATTACACGGATTGCTGCCCAGAGAAAGTAAAGGGGAGGCCCACAAGCTTGATTATTGAAGTTAGATATAGGCTATAATCACACTATGTCTGCAAACTTCTTTCTACAGAACGTTGTCACGCCGTAGAATGGATCTTGAAATGCACCATAAAGCCTTAAACCACACCGAAGGGTCGAGGCGGTTTTAGCGTTGTGTCCCTGCGGTGTGATATGTCCTAGACTCCTGTTGCACATTGATGCGCGTCGTCCCTAGTGATTCAGCGCATGGAATTCAATGGACCAAACCACACCAAAGGGTCAAGAAGGTGCACGCACCGATCTTCTCCAGCAGCGCGACCTTGACATCATCAGGGATCTCCATATATGGGCGACATCGCCTTCCCCCATATATGGGAATGTCAATGTATGGCCATATCACACCTCCATAAGGTCACATCTCCTAACATCACCACGCCTCCATATATGGGCACGCCTTGTGACATCATGGAGACCATTCGATCTTGCATATCTTTTGGTTAAAGACACTGACCTCATCTAACCCTGAATAACCATGCATGGAGAAGACTGGATCATCACCTAGATCTGCATATGGAGCAACTCTACTCTATCTGACCTCAAACCTCAAACCCTTATACAGTATCTCCATATATGGAGCTTGACCTGTTCTGACATTCCATATGTTGATCCTTCCCCACCCGTCCTTCCTGTTCTGACATGCCATATGTTGATCTGACCTCATCAA
>OOFJ01142119.1:0-12692 GCA_900323375.1 Benthosema glaciale
GAACTATGAATGTGCACACACTACACTACTGCTTACAATACAATCCCAATCAAGCCAGCTGGGAAGTGTGGGTTATATAGTGTTGTGTTGCATGTTCTCTGTACAGTGGACAATGGCATCTGACATTTCATACAAGGACACAAATGTTTTTTAAATGTTGACTTCACTGTGTGAAGTAATTTATATGTTGGTCACTTCACCTGCCTCTCTCTGCAGTGCTGGCACTCCTCTTTAGATTGGAGGGTGCCAAGTACTGTAAAGGAGGAGGGGTGTTTTGTTCCGGTGTGTATATGTATAGGTTGTTTGGTCCTGTAAATGAACTGGGCCTGTGAAATATAGTACTGTATGTATAATTGCATATTCCTCTAAAGTATCTCGTAATGTGACAGATTACTCGTAGGCCTCAGTTGGCTGTGTGGTTGAGTTAATTGGTTACCAGTTTACTGATTAGAGGATGGTTTGCCCCACCTGCATAAAAGCAGGATTGCTGCAGGTGAGGTCTGTTCAGTCTGTCTTGAGGCTAGAGTAAGAGACAGCAGGGTTAAACTGCAAGCCAGGGGCCTCATTTCGGGGGCCATGTGAACCTGTAACAGTTCCTGTTTGTGTTGTTTTTGTTTTCCCATTTTTGGAATGTGTTTTTTGGCCAGTATTATTTATTTTCTTGTTGTATTTGTCACCGGCAAGCACTGAAAGCATTTTTTGAGGTAAATAAAATGCCTAAGATGACTTTGTGGACTGGTCTACTTCATGGAGTCTCCGGCCAACGGCCTACATCATCACAGTCTCTTAACTACTTTTTCAGGAAATGGAAAGAATAACCTGTGTGATAATGTATAAAATAAGTTATTAAGCTCTTGTTACATTTTTTTATTTTTATTGATTAAATATTTTAAATATTTACTGTATAATATTTCAAGGGTTTTCAAAAATGTTCCAAAGTAGTGAAAATAACACATTCATGATGTACACAGTAGTATACAACAAACAACCACTCCAAGCTATGTTCATCCTCTAATTACATACATCATTGAATTATCATAAGCTGCCCATAAACAATTGAGTTTTTCTCATTTAATAGTACAGGTCTTAGGAGTTAAGGTTTCAATAAAATGTTATGTTAATTGGAAACTTTACAGCTACATCAGAGGGTTTAGATCACTTGATCTTACACTGATTGGAGGATTTCTAGAAATGGCAAGGTAACCAAGGTTGTTATATGGTGTTAACGACAGCCATGCCGTTCTGCAATTAATGAAAGGATTGTAAAACACAAAATGTCAAAAAGGAATAGCCACATTACCTGAGGGTAAAACAATATTCCCTATGCCTTTTTGTGCAAATTAGCTGGTGCCATCACTGTGTGAATAGTTAATGTGTTTATTGCGCTTATTAATTAAAGCATATCTCTGGGGTATGCATGCAGGCAGATGGAAATACAGCTGTGGAAAGTCAGAAATGTATTTCTGACATCATTGTTGTTAATCTACAGGGCAGACACTGGCCTCATGGTGTAAACAACATATGACCACCCCACACTATGTTCATTCTCATTGGTTGCCCATAAACAAAAATCGACATTCATTTCCATTATGCCATGAATATAACATGGCAATATGGATAAAAGAGCAGCGGATGAACTATCTCTGATCTTCAATTACAGGAATATTTTCTCTCCGATGTGTGTCCACTGTTGGTGTTGTTGTGACTGGTCTGCTCATGCGGAGACATGTAGATTGGGTCTGTTTTCAGGGTGACACCACCGTAGAACAGCATATACTGTATATATTAAACATGAGTCCCACAAAGATAAGCCTGCCCCATTACTGAAGCAGCTCATAAGCCATGCAGGCTGCCAACTTACATCTTTGTTTCCTGCATGGAAACACATGCAGTTATAGACCAGTACAACCCATAGCCAGCAGCATTTCATTTCAAGAGTTCAAATGGATTGACCGAAACCGATATGCCTATATGATTTCACATTTTGGCATGTCCTTGGAGCTTATGGCTAATAATACACCCACTGCACATAGAGACAAACTTTAACAATGCTTCAGCTATGTAACAATGGCAGCAAGACGCAAATCAATGACCATTTTATGAAAGTTTTTGTTAACTCAATTACCCAAAGTTTCATAATGAATTATATAATTAGCTAATGCATTACGTTTGAGCTAGTACTGTAGTGGAATGACAGTGGAAAGTGTGTATGCAGTCTAAATCTTAATGAGAAGTGAATGACTTCAGAGTCAAGCCATTTGGTGTGGATGTACTGTGTGGTGGATACATAGACAATTATTTTCAGACAAAAGTTTTCTCTCAAGACTTATGCCGCGGCTTGTTTTGAAAGGCCCTTGTATGCTTTGGACCAGGCTGACACATACTTGCTTCTAGAGACGTGAGGTACATCCCATGCCGAACAGAACAAAGGTCAAATTATGAATTAAGCAAAGTTTTTAATGGCCATATATATAATTGGAAAGTTCCATTGGCAGTGCATTTGCACATTTGCGATACCTGGGGAGTAGTTAAGGGTTCAGTCAGTGTTTTGCTCAAGGACACGTTGACTCGCTGCTGGGAGGAGCTGGCATCGAACCAGGGAACATTCAGATTCCCTGGTGGCTGCTTTATCCCCTGAACCTCCTGAGCTACTACCAACGATGTGTCTACTCACTCTACTGCTACTGTAGTTAACCATTTGGAAATAAATGCATGTGGATTCACTACTTTTATCCGCTTTATTGTGATTCACCATTGTCTCCGGTGTTTCCTTTCCTCTTGAGTGATGGTTCAGTGGACTGCACAAGACGTTTCCTCAGGGAGGAAGTGAAAGCCTGCTTTTATGCTTCAATGGCAAAGGTTTTTGTGACATGGCACTGGCCAGAAATAAAGTATTTTCAACTGAGGGGGAAAAAAAAGAAAAGAAAAGAAAAAGAAATGTGTTGATGCGTCTGGCTTAATACGTCCAGACTCTCTGCTCCGCCAGACTGGAGTGAAATCCACTAATCGGCTTTTGTGGCCAAATGTGATAAAGCTGCAGCCACGATCAGGCCAATTTAGCGAGAGCCAGATCTGCCTGTCCCATGTGAGCGGAATATCCATATTCCATATAGCCTCCTCCACTTGCTGCTTGCGTTCCACTATCTGGCCTGGAGTGGTGTTAGGATCTTGTATTATAAACCCATTATGAAGGGCCTGCCTCCCTCAATTTACCATCTTCTAGTGCCTCAGCTGAAGTAAGGAGCAGAGATAGCTTCCTCCATATCCTCACAGTGTGGGGTCATTGAGACGGATTCACACACCACAGGAGCCAACTCTGTGTGTCACAACACATCCTTGTAAGATGTTGGTCAGCGAAGAGTGGATGAACTATATTCTCTACTCTGTGTGCGTGTGTGCATGCGTGCGTACATGTGATGTGTGCATGTGTGCATGCGTGCATGCGTGTGTACGTCTGCGCGCGTGCGTGCGTGTGTGTGTGTGTGTAACCAACATTGCAACAGTATAAACAAGACATTGCATGTGCCACTCAATGTACAATGAGAAGAATAATCTTTCCAGTCACAACTGGAAAACTGAAAAAATATACAGTAAATTATATCAGAGGTGGAAATCTTGAGGGGCTTTATCCATCAATACATTCTGAGTTGCAGCACATTATGTTTACACGATAAAATCCTCAGTCTTAATTCATCAAAAGTATCTGTGACTCTGAGGGTGTACAAATGTAACCAAATGGCCCCTTAATGGTCAATGTTGTTACATTTGTATACACATCTTGTTACATTTGTTAACACGTAGGACATTACAGTGTACAGCTAGTTTGTGCAAAACAAAACGTCAGTAGAGTGCTTTTATGCTGCAGTCATAGCCAATCCTCGGCACAAATTAACTTGTGCTCCTTAGGCCCTTAATGCTGATCCTCCAAGAGCACTTCATTATCATGTCCCATTCTTGATTTCCTTTAGTACTACAACAACTCCAGACAGAGTTCTTATCAAAGTCAATTATGTATCTGGGATGCATCAGTTACCCAGGGCAAAACACTGTGTAACACTTATGAGAGAACAAAACCAGTGCAGGGCTTGCACCCTGAATCTTAATTAAATTGAAATGTGTAGCACCAAGTAATACCTGCAGCAGGAAGAACAGAAGAACTGGGATCAACTAGACAAGTTATACAGACTGAGTAATATGCAAAAAATCTTCCAATCTAGACTGCAGGTTTTGGCCTGAGCCATATTTATCACATTTAGTTTTAAAGCAAGAGGGACAACTCTGGGCTAAAGTCATTAATAGAAAATTGCTCTTGTTATTGTTGAACAGTTCTTATCCCCCCCCCACAACCCTTGCCGCTACAGGGTGCAATTAACTACTTAGCTTTAGCTGGTGGTGTGCACACAGAAGCATTTCACTAGGGGTGTTGTGTTTATAAAAATGGGAGGGGGGGGGACTTGTATGTGGTGGAGGCTGTTCTGACTTAGATAAGGAAATGCATCAACAAATAGCATTGATGACAACGAACTCATTATGATTGTGTTATAATTTTTAAGGTACCAAACTGCCTCTGCAGTTGTCCAGCCATTTTGGCTGGACAACTGGTATGGCACATTTAGGACATATACTGTACTGTATACAGGTCTCAGGTGCAGATTTTCATACAGGCCTATTAATTTCCATATTAGTGTTTGTTTCTGATTTTATTGGTTTTCTTAGTTGTATACGATAAGCATGGGGATGTAATAGAAAAGGAAAAGGCAGTTGTGCACACAGCACATGAACAGAAGGAGAACACTGTGGCTCTGGCAGGCATGCCATTTCAGATAGTCTGCCAGCTCAACTGCCATATCGACCGATCTGCGCCAGCCAGGCCTTCGAGCTCACAGACACGTGTATATGCTAGGACCCTGTGCCCCCATGGGCAGTGCACTGTAAGACGGTAAGACCAGCCTAGGTATTCATGTCCATAAGGCATCTAGACTAATATCCTCTGTCTGCCCTACTCGGGAAAGATGAGTGTAGTGTACTTGCCACTTTGATTACATTCGGCTGTCCATTAGTAGTGCTGTGTAGCTTTTAATATGTTTTCTTGGTTGCTAAACAAGCAAATTAAGTAAATACAGAGAGGTGACATACTGTATAGGCGACTGTTTATGAAACTTTCAGACTCACAGAGAGAGTCAAAGAGCTCTCCTCTAGCAGAGCCACGCCCTAACAACATATTAACATCACAACTGGCCAAGATATCTAAATGTTCCTCTTTAGTTAAAGTAGCCTACTATATTGTAATCATTGCTATAATGTTTGTTCAGTAACGGTGGTCACCCTGTATCTCCAGCTCTTTTTTTTTTTTTTTTGTCACTTATAATTGTATTATATAATATTTAAAAAATATATTACAAGACAAAAAGAAAATAAATCAAAAAACACACTAAAAAGAAAATAAATAAGAAAATAAAATAATCTTCCGTATTGAAACATCCATACTATATCATAGTCCTAGGCGTGTTCCTTTGTCCCATGTTTTCCAACACCCTTTTTGTTTGGCCTTGAATATTGTCCATTTCAACCATTTATCGTCCATTTGTCCTTCATGGAGTCTCAAACGATGTGTCAGTTTCTCCATGAGATATACTTCCTCTATCAACTCTTCCCATTGTCCCTGGGTTGGAGGTTCTATCTGGCATCTCTCCAGCTCTCTAATAAACCGAAAATACATTTTCAGGTCGGTGACAAAATGTCAAACAATCAGGAGAAAATATATTCTCTCAGCTTGAGTTCTTTTGTGTTGGTTCTGGACAACTGGCTATCCGAAGTACGTGACAATGGCCATTGCACTCCCTGTGGGGGTGTGGAACGTGTGTGTCGAATTTGAAGTCGGTGGGGCGAATGGCGAATGCCGACTGTGGATTACAGACGCGTACTACGTTCACACGTTATATTAAGATATGGAAGAATCTGTTATGTGGCACAGATTTGATGCATCAGTGAATGATACTATTCAATCAACTATACAATCAACTGCATAAAACCTCTCCATATCTCATTCCTGAATTTTATATTGCCCTAAACTTGATTATTTTACCGCCATTCCTCTGCGTCTCTGACTGTCTCCCTCCCATATTACAGCCCCTTTTAAGTCTCGTTGCCCCATTCCTTTCTCTCTCTATACCTCCCACTCGGAGACAATGTGCGTCCAGGCTCAGGGGTGTCCTCTCTGTCATTGGTCGGGATGACCTCTACGTTCCCCCCTGGCACAGGGTCAATTATTCACCGCGCGGGAACCACACCTGTGTCCCTTGTGAATCTCCCCGACAACCGAGCCGCCAGAAAAAAATGAGTCTATTACCATGGAGCTGCCAGGTGATGGATTTCGTGTTCGCCAGTGGAGTGCAGGTAAAACCTGGGGAAGCCGCTGAAGGTGACCTTCACAGCTAAGGCCTCTTTACCAGTCGTGCGTTGCGAGCCTGCAATGCAGACTCCCATGAGGGGGAACTGGAGGAGGGATGGCAGGGCTGGAATCCATGTCAGACTTGTTTGTTTGTTTGGTTGGTAGGTGTATTGTTGTGTACGCTGTAAACCTGAACGACCTTGGGCTTCCTCAGACGTTCCCTGGTGCCCTATCATCGCTGTAAACCCCTCCATTAAGCCGCTGCAAAAAAACACACAGCACGGTGTGTTCTTGTATGGTGTCTGCTTGCGTTGTAGTATTTCATATTACGACATGCACATTACAGTACTTCCAGGAGGACAAAAAATATATATAATTAGAACTAACTATTTACTGATCAATACGTTTCTTGGCCATTTTAAGCTGACAGTACTGTACGTGAAAGTCAACCTGAAATGCAAAACCCTATTAATGATAATTATAGTTAATTGAAAGAATCATAGTTGTAGTATCTGGTTGGTTAAACACAATTTGGTCCTATTACGTGTTATAAAGCCGAGGTCTGGTGGCAATGAATTGCCACCTTTCACACCACATTCTACATACCCACTAGTGAGGAAGGCATCTGCAGTTGCTGAAGGCAGGATGGCAGCCATGCAGGATGGCACCAGAGCAAGCTGTTAGCCCTGCTGTCTCCTAATCCACTCCAGTGTGGCAGCACAGCCTGCGAGCCCCATGCAAGCAGCACTTCAGGTCAACGGACATGGTCAATACATGTGGTCAGAACATGTGGTCAAGACAACACTGCCATCGGACCGTGACTAAAGCCTGGTTTGTGCTTAGCTGGGTGTCACGCGCCGACATTAGTGCAGATCTACAAGCTCATTAGGCTTGTGAGGACATCAACATTTCAGGACGCCATTTCTACTACTTTCTTTTTTTCTTTTTTAACCTTAACTCTAAAGCCTGAGTTAAACTCAGTTGTGCGCCAGTGTCGTACATCAAAATGAGCACATCTAATACAAGCATATATTGTGTCGCATAATGATTGCAATACGTTACGAGCTTATAGAACGGCTATTTCCGGTGTGCGACATGGCACGCACTGTATAAATTAAGCACGACACAGCACTGTATAAATTAGACACACCTATAGGCTCACAGTTGGCAAAAGGTTTTTTTGGGGGTTATGTTCAGCTAGCAGGTTTGCACGTGTGTGTGTGTGTGTGTGTGTGTGTGTGTGTGTGTGTGTGTGTGTGTGTGTGTGTGTGTGTGTGTGCGCATGCACGCATGTGTGTGTGGCTGTGTGTGCATGTGTGTGTGTCGCACACACACGCGCACGCACGCATGCACGCACGCATGCACGCACGCACGCGCACAGCTTTCTGTCCCATTGTCTGCGGGAGCTTATACATGTTTATATGGTGCATTCATGCATGTTGCAAGGAGATTTGGCTGCCTATATTGGGGACAGGTGAGGCGTCCGGTGGGGGGGACGGACAGGTTTTTGGATCAGTCCATCCTCTCTGTAATGTTGGACCGTTGATGTGTCTGTCTTGATACCAGCGTGTGTCAGCTGTCCTCAGCATGCAGAGGCAGTGGAGTGTACAGCTCCAGTCTGGTGCTCCTCAAACCCGCGCTCCCACTCCCAGTCCCGCTCACAGGCCTGACGAGAGGAGAGGGAGAACTCCATATCCACTCTGATTTCGTCATCCTGTTCTTGCTTTTGTTCAAAAACTGGACGTGCTCTTGTTTTCTGTTCAACAATTAGCCTCTTTCGTTGATCTCGCTGCATTTGTTCGCCTCTAGTCTGTAAATGTAGGCTATTTCCTCGTGTTGGTGAGAAAGAAATGTTCCCGTTATTTGGGAATGAATAAAGTACCAGAGCCACCTACCTATAGTGTGGCTCTGCCTGCTGATGGAGGATGAGGTATCCATATGCTATGCCCCATGGGTTCAAAACACACGTGGCTCTGGAAAAAGTGGTCAGTTTGGTATTTGCTATAAAACATGAGACCATAACATTCTCTGAACATGCAGTAGCATTGCTGAATGTTAACAAACACAGCTGTGAAACATTTACAATTATGTTCTGAGTTTTATTCAAGGTTTTATTGTCCATGTGCCATATGCACAGCTGCATATAATTGAACATACTGTTTTGTATTAAACTTGTATTTATATAATTTACTACACGGTTGCATAGTAGGTATATCTTGTTTACATCTACAGTATGCACATCGGATGTGTTCTAAAGCACACACAGAAGCAAACATTTACACAAGTACTGTACTGAGCAGGCTACAATTGTGAGGTAGGCTACTTTGCTTGAGTATTTTCTTATATATATATATATCTTACTTTACCAACTGCAACATTTAAGTGATGAACAAGTGATTAAGTGATGTGTCTGACTGTATGCTGTACTAATTACATTTCTGCCAATAAAGTATTCAATCAACATATAAAAGCATTACTAAGTAATTACAATCAACTAATATTCCTGTGAAAACAACTATTCTACATAATGAGCATTTTTACTTTCTATCTTTTGGTATCACAAAAGTAAGTAAAGAAGTAAAGAAATCTGAATACTTCTTCCATCACTGCCAGAAACAACATGTGCGTACAGTTTGTCCTCCCAAACACCTCACACAGTTTTACACACACTTTTAGAAAGCACTTCATCCTCTAATCTCGTCACAGTTAATGATGTCAAATGTGAATGTGTGGCCTGTGACTGATGGATGTGTCCATTAACGAGACAATAAGCATACGCAGACTCCCTGCATGTCTGTCATCAATCACACGGACCAAGGTCGGCTGGTCTGCCATGTTAGTGAAATCCAGGGGCAACACTGGGGCCGTGGGCGCTACAAGAACTAGCGGGCACACCTGCAGAAAGGGGGCAGTATGTTGCATTGCAAAACACCGGAATTAACCTATTTTGTATATATGCCCATATATGGGCATGCCTATTTAAGGGCCAGATTGGACAGGACAGGACAGGACAGGACAGGACAGACTCTCCAGGTCAGGTAGGACACATATACAGTTACTTGGTTGACAACTACTACGTACAGCCAGGCTCAAATTCAGAGTAGGACATGAACGTTGCGGATTGCAGCTTTAACTGAGAGAGACAGAGTTACAAGTGGATAAATTAACAGGGAGGATTTTACCGTGTAACTACCTGTACGTCTGCCAGTGAAAATACGGCCATATTCAATGTTCTGCATTGTTCATGCCACTGCCATTGGTATTCACACAGCGATCATTTTGCTTTTACGGTCAATACTGGATTAACACAACAAAACACTGTGAATTACCCTGTGATAGATAGATGCCAAACATAATAAAACGTCCTCCGCTACCTCTAGTGGTCATACATGCATCTTCAGTCCAATACATCACACCATGTAAACAAATAAGGTGAGACAGAGTCTCAGTTGAGATAAAGGGTGGGTTATACTGTAATTACAGATTCTGGACACATGAAACAATTTTACAACCAATTAACTAAATTGTATGTGTACAGAGCCATGGCCCAATACAGTTTTACTGGCATTGTTGATGTTGAGCTGAGCTGGCTTTGTTTTGTGAGAGGTCATCTAATAAAAGTCTCAGCTAATAAAGGAACCAATAAGCCCTGCCAGCCTGTGTTATTTTTGGTGTACTGTACGTTTAAGGTATCATTAATTACACACAGTGGTGGAACCAAGTACCGTACATTTACTCAAGTACTGTACTTGTACTGTACTGTACTGTACTACAAGTTTTGTACATTTAATTTAATTTAGTATTTCCAGCTTTGATAATTTATAATATACACTACTCCACTACATCTGCAGAGGCAAATATTGTACTTTTTACTCCAATATAATTATTTGGCAGCATATGTTACTTGTTACTTTGCAGTTTATATACAAAATATACAATAACTGATTAATGATGACATATTATTATAGAATTTAAGGCCAATACTTTTTACTTGTAGCAAAGTATTTGGTATTGCTACTTTTACTAAAATAAAGAGTCAGGGTGCCCACCTACTCCCGATCCCAACGATCTTTGCTGCGTGTCACTCCCCATCTCTCTCCCGCCATTTCCTGTCAGCTTACTGTACACGTTCAAATAAAACCAGAAAAAACAACCAAAAATATATCTTAAACATCACTATTTGATTGATATACACATGTTCATATGTTCGTTTCTATCAATAGAGGATATCGCATACATAAAGTGAATTATAGTTTAACATTGTTTAACATCGTTCAAAGCAATCAGATAGGACTGTATGTATGTATGTCAATGCCAGAAAGTCGTTTTTTGCCACACAGTAGACGTTTCCGCTTTACTTCCGGGTATGATGATGAGGTCACTGTCATTGCATACCATATTCACTGAAATATCACTTCCATCTGTAAGATATGACATTTGATTACCTCTAGAGACGTCTGATGATGAACCTGTGTTATGACATTTCAGTAGCCAGTCTGTCAGTCTGACAGTAGATAAATATCATGTAGTTGAGGCTTTACTGAAGTAGAGAAGATATTAGAACACAGTAAAACTAACTAACTAGAACCAGGAAATGTAGACAGCAGAAATTTAGATTTTTATACAAAAAATAATTGAACGACTGGACCAGTATACTATAAATATCAGTGATGAGTGGGACATTTTGAAGAAAAATTAGGAATTGCTTAATCTGACTAATATCATAACATAATGGCATTTAACTTATCCCGGGGCAAAAGTATTCACAAATAAATGCATCTACACTTTCCTTAATTATTATTTTTAACTCGTAAGTATGTTGCTATTTTTCCTGCACTGTGCAATACCCCACATAGTGATGACATGGCTTACGGACCAAAACTCTCTTCAGCATTCCGTCATTAATCCTAGCTGCATGGGAGAACCTGAGGCGGGTCTCCTCCGCGCGAGGTTACCCCCAGAACCCAGATGAGGGATGGGAGGAGGAGAACGCACGGAGGAGAGCGAGAGAGGGAGAGAAGACCAATTTGTGTGTTAGCCCCTGCAGCAGGACAGGCAGGCACTTAATTCTGTGGAAGCGCATCATTATACGCACCATTTACCAGATGCCCATTTAACATGCAATAATTAGATCACTCAGTTTGGAGGGGGGGAAAAAAAGTGAAAAAGCGGGCTACTTAAATAGAGTCCCCTGCCATAACATTAGCTACCCCCCACAGGTTTACTTGTCAAAACTCGTTGAGGGATTACTTCTTTGGAGTGTCGAGGAGCGTGCAAGGCCCTTTGTTTTGTTTCTTTGTTCTTTGTTCTACCTTATAAATAAATAAATATCAAAAGTGTAAAGTTATTGATTGTGCCATCCATCTCTATTCTCTAGGCAGCATAGGGCTTTAAAATACGGTTGACCCCGTGCACTGTCCCAAACAAAAATAAAAGAATACCGAGTCCACTTCCAGTATAATGAATGATTCACACGATTTTGCACATTGAATGCATAGTTTTCATTGGCCCTAATAATAATAATATGGACATGAAAGCTTAAACACAGCTTAGTTCTATGTTTACAACAAACATTATCCCTTAATTTCCTCTTTCTAAATGGGATCAATTCAATCTCATTATTGCTGTAGTTTAGAATCTCTCTTTCTCTCTCTCTATCACACACGTGCACGCACATACACAAGCCTGCGCACTGTTGGTGTGCATGTTCCACAAGGCTGTGTTAGCAGCAATGGTGTCTCTCTCTCTCCCTTCTCTCTCTATCTATAAAAGCTCCCATTCTTTCTCCAAAGCCAAGTACCCATTCCTGGTTTCCTTTGACTAGCACGCCACAGAGATAAGTGTGATGCATCATTTTTGTTGCGCACCCAGATAATATCAGCCCCGCTGACCTCGGTACTTTTTATGGACTTTCCTCCATCTCAGTCAGTACTCGGATCAGCAACTTGGATGATTCTCAGTTCATCCCACGCTGCTCGCTCGGCCCATTCAACCAACCCAGGAGCAGATAATAATAAACCATAAATTAGATGTGGGTCCACATCAGGGTGTGTCTCCGTCTCCATTATGATGGACCGGTGCCTACAGCAGGTCTGGAGTAGATGTCGCCATGCCTCAGATGAACATCCTCTGCCGTTTACACTAAACAAGTAATTTATGGAACATATGAAGTGGAGCAGGTGTGTGTGCGTGTGCGTGTGCGTGTGTGTGTGTGTGTGTGTGTGTGTGTGTGTGTGTGTGTGTGTGGGTGTGTGTGGGTGGGTGTGTGTGTGTGTGTGGGTGTGTGTGTGTGTGTGTGCGC
>OOFJ01142126.1:12204-30379 GCA_900323375.1 Benthosema glaciale
TCAGGAAAAGAAATCCTTCAGTTTCTATTAGCATGGATCCCCCATCGATGATGCACATGGAGGACAGTTTCTGACCTCCCCACAGCCCTCCTATGAGACACAGACTGAGTAGATTTTTTTTTGCTGTTTTATCATGAACATTAGTGAGGACCAATTATATGAAGTTAGGTTGAAAAGTGGTGAAGTGGTCCTTTAACACTTAACAAATACCTAACATTAAAATGAATTGTACTGTTCATGTGCAAAAGAGAGATAGCAGCAATAAGTCAATTTCTATGTACCAAGATCACTCTGCAGATAATGCAGGAATACAGACAATGATTAGTAATTAGGTGGTTGTGTTCCATTTGATATCCTTCTCCTATCACAGCAGCTCACAAATCTTTCTGCTGTGTTTGCACATTGTTGTACTCTGGTCGGATGTCACATACAGCAAAAACCATTGCCCAACAATGGTTAGAGCGAGTCATATGCTGATTTGTGATGGCGTCGGCCGTTGGGCATGTCCTGTCCATATATGGTCATATGTCAATTTTCACTGACTTTGGGCAGTCCATATTGACATATCTGCATGCCCGAGACAGACACTGCCACAACTTAAACTGTATATTAGATTAGGGTTTCCATGACCTTTAAGCAGAGTCCCCACACAAATGCATGCACACGGCACACATCTGCGTATATGCACACGCACACACGCACACATTCTATCACCTGCTTTTGTTTAATACTAAGCAGTATTTCTTGGATTCAAGTTTCTTGGATTGCAGGACACTGTTACATAACTTGATGGAATCTGCAGCTCCCTATTGTTTGCACTGCAAGACGCTGTAATGGTAGCTGTCCCTTGACCCTTTCTTAGATTGGTATCTTCCCTGGATCCCCTAAAGAATTCCCCTGTTGGTCCATTTGAGGTGCATTTGGATGCTAATGCTGTGCAGTTGTGCCCCTTCAACTGCATTGTGCTGACTTCAATTGTTTTATGAAGGACATTAGTGTCTGACTGTGTAGCTATCATTTTACACCAGACTCTTATATCAATCGCTTACATGGGGTATTGGCTTCAATGAATATGTACATAAATTATGTCAAAATGTTTCAAGAACTTGCCAGTTCAATTGAGTCCAGTTGCTGCCTGCGGCCTGCCATATTAATTTTCAGAATAACACGCACCAGTCACGGCCACGTTTTGTGAGCAGCCAGGCAGCTTGTCTTGATACCCGGCTTTAGGCAACGTGGTACAGGCTAATATGACTTTTAAAACATCAATGGCAAAGGGTTAGTGAGGACACACACTAAACCCCCTCACCCACATACCCAGACAGTAGACAAAAGTGATCGCTATCCAACTGCCCAAGACTTTACCTGTGTGAAACCTTATATCACTGAATGCTGTAAACCACAGTCTCCTATCATCTCTGCTTTGAGACACTAGTTACTAGTGTATGCTGACTCTTTATCGGAGCTAACATCACATTTTAAGGGTATCCATACATGTCTATTTGCACTATTAAGCCTCTTAAGTGGTGTGTAGTTCCCGGTAGCTCGCAAGACTGGCCAAGAAGGCTTAGGGCTGCTGCTCTTTGTGTCTACCTCCAATTTTCTTCCATAGCACACTGAAGCAGTCGCCATTTTATTTATACTGAGACGGCAACGTTTGCCACAACTCAGTATATAGAATAGAAGATGATAGGAGTTCTACATATATTTGCTGCATTATTATTATTATTATTATTATTGCGAACATAGTGAGCCCTTACTATGTAAGCCAGGCAGAACATGTCTGTCTGTCTGTCTGTCTGTGTGTGTGTGTCACACTGCGGTGTCACGCCACCAGAGGGCGCAGTTACACCAAACCAAATATACAAAATAATTTTGACAGACTTCAAATACACTGCGTTCGCTTCACATGTTTGCGGCTGTTATTATTATTATGCCCTACTCGCTCGCCAGCTTATGGAGTCTTCTCACAGGCGACATGTTAGTTTGTGTCTGAGCGTTTGAACATGCGTTTCATACTGCGACGCTGCTATAATGACAACTGAATCTCCCTTGCCAGATCGTCTAGCTATCTCAACCTCTTCTGCCACAACAACGGTTGCCCGTATAAAGGAGAAATTTCAAGCAAGGACATGTCTGGAGAGGAGAATCACCAGTGTGGGGTGCTCATCCCTGGAGACCATAGTCATTTGAAAGTCAATGTTCGTCCAGCACAGAGGGCCTTTGTGAGTTGCCTTACAATGGAGTTCCCAAACCAGCGCTGCAGAGAAGGGGAAACAAATGGAGAAGGAAGGGGGATGGGTGATAGTCCTTACCTGTGAAAGTATAAAATGCTCGAGCTTTTTAGCGGTAGAGTCAGTCACAGGTAAGTCCACTTAATTTCGGATTTACTGCAGTGTGTAAGCCTTAAAGACACTGTCCTGGCAAAACACATCTCTGGCAATGTCTCTGCAGTTTTGAATAATGGCCTCTGTTGCTGTTCTGCTAATGCTGTTGCCTGTTGCATGGACGTTGATGTGTACGCCTCAAAAAGCAGGTAACTATTATATTTGTTAATCGTTGAACATTTTTGTAGGCACATGTGTTATGTTGAGGTGTTCTATTTTCCATTATGGCACTTTCGACAAACTCCATGCACCCATCGCAACAGGTCACCGTTCCATTTTGGTTGGGATTGGGATGTATTCTCCGGTCTAGATATGATCCCAACTTCTCAAAAAAATGCTCCACCACTTTTGATGTTATGCTTTTGTGCTTTTGGTCAGATTATGTGATGGTGTCCTGTTTTCCCAACGCCATCATCGCTAATGTCCCGGCGTGTCCTTACGGCTGGGAGATCGGCCAGTTGTCCCTGGGTGGGCTCTGCTACACTGGGCTCAGCATCCCGGGCTACTATCGCTTCACCATCACTGACTTGACTCCCAGGAACAACTCGTACTGTGGCACAATAGCAGAGGTTAGACAGCAGTTAGTTATAATCTGACTTATCTTTATTTTCTATATTGACGCAATCATGCAGTAGAAGACTATAGAGGAACAGGAATGATTATGGTTGAAAACATGGATACTGTGTGTTATGAGTTGTCCATGACATCTTAGTAAGTCTGTATACTTGAACTTGGGATACAGACTTACTAAGATGTCATGGACAACACTGTGCAATTCAAAACCGGGACATCACATTGATCTGTCATTATTATACAGTATACATATATGACTGATGCCACCAGGACAGCACCAGCATGTGCTCACACATTTTCACGTAATTTCAAGTAAAGATGAGAATATCAGTAAGGTTTTGATGTTGAATCGACTGATTCTAAGTCTAGA
The DNA here is from genome assembly GCA_900323375.1 of Benthosema glaciale. Classification (NCBI taxonomy): domain Eukaryota; kingdom Metazoa; phylum Chordata; class Actinopteri; order Myctophiformes; family Myctophidae; genus Benthosema; species Benthosema glaciale. The sequence continues at coordinate 15,535 of OOFJ01142126.1, forward strand.
TACTTCACTTAAGTTCTACACTTCTAAGTATCCAAGTTAATATCTGTAATGTTTGAATGTCGAATTGTGCCAACTGCTCCGTTTATAGTACATTCCTGGCAAAGACGCGAGGTACACCTTCTTCAACTCCATTGTGTCTAACGACACTTCGCTGACAGTGCGGAACCAGCCGGTCAACTATACCTTCAGCTGCACGTACCGGGCGGCCTACCTCGTCAACAACGCCGTCTTCAGCCAAAGGTAAGCATCAATCCAGGAGGCAGAGAGACGCCTGTTACCCAACTGAGAACATGTGCATTCTAACACAATGACTTGCAGTGATTTTCCTAAACCCTCTGCTTCTTCCAGAGTGGCTACAGTTTATGTCAACAACGGGAGTTTAGGCACTTTTAGATCACAGTTGACTATGAATGTGTTCACGGTGAGTATGCATGGCTACTGAGTTTCACTTATTGCCGTGGTGGATGCCATATATATGCCACGTTTGTCACATGCAGCGCATTCTTTCGATTTGGAATGTACTGTCCAAGAAAGAATAGTAAGAAATGAATAGGCCTACATTATACAAAAAATGTCTTAGGGTCATTACATTCAAATGCATGTCCAGAAGGTAATATCGGTAATAATAAGTCTTCCAAATTTACATCTGTAGAACTCCAAGTTCCTGTATGCCAAGGATGCCCCCTATATAATCGACACATCTGAGATAGGCTCGGAGGTCTTCATCGGCATTGAAGCAAAAGGACTAAGTAACAGGTAGAAGCGATCATGCAGCTCCAGAACAAAGAGTTATATCTACTCCAAAATCCTTCGAGGGAGAAATGAAATGCCCCCAGCACACTGACCAATACTTTTTGGGGGGGATTTTGCCTTTTCTCAGATTCAAAGTTGTAATCAGCAATTGCTGGGCCACCCCCACTCCTTACTCAACAGACAAGAAGAGGTGGAGTCTCATAGTTAACAGGTACACCATATTTATTATTGTATTTAATTATAAGAGCACATTAATGAATTGCATTAACCACTTTAAACCATGTGTCCCTATTTTTGGCATGACATTAGTCATTTTGACACATTATTTTAAAAACTAGCTAAAACAGCAGATCTACAAGCATACAACATGTCGGATTGTGACAGATTGGCTATTTTGCGCATGACACCATCGTATGACAAAGTACACAACAGGTCTTAACCACATATGAACCCTAGCGTTATATTCTGGGGCAAACATTAGGCGAAAATCTACAAGCTAACAACGGGTCATGTTGCAACACGTTATGAGCTTGTAGATCTGCTATTTTTGCCAAAGGGTATGTTACAGCTCTCATGTTTGACTGTCTTCTGGTGATGAAATGGCATTTGATCACACCCCCTTCTCGCCCCCACAGCTGCTCCTCCGACCACACGGTGATCATGTTCGAAAATGCCAAAGACAGCCGCTCCATGTTCAAGTTCAACTCCTTCCGGTTCCAGCGGCTGGAGAAGGTGTCCACGGTGTGGCTTCATTGTGACGTGCACATCTGTGACGGAGAAAGACTTTCCTGTCTGCCGGTGAGCATGATTGATGACACGCCCACACAGCATGACACCCGTCTCCCCGGGGCGGGGTCAGTCTCCAGACATGTGTTCCACAGTCCCAATGCTACTGTACAAAGTCTGGAACTACACACTTCCTCCAAGCCGCGAAAGGAAGCCGTATGTACAGGCTCCATTATCGTCACTGCTAAACCGCCTTATCCCTAAACTTATTTTTTTAAAGTGGTGCAAACCACTTTCATCAAATGACTTTGAGTGTCCCTGGCTGGTTGGCTGGCTGGCTGGCTGTCTGTCTGTCTGGCTGTCTGGCTGGCTGGCTGTCTGGCTGGCTGGCTGGCTGTCTGTCTGGCTGGCTGGCTGGCTGTCTGCCAGAAAAAAAGCCACTGGGACTGTGTGCGTGCGTGCGTGCGTGTGTCTCTGTCTGTCTGTCTGTCTGTGTGTCTGTGTGTCTCTGTCTCTCTCTGGGGCTGACACTGATTCTACAGAGTTATATATTTTGAAATATCTTTATCTTTAGCAGCAAGTTACATACCCCCGAGTTGGTTTTGAGAGCTTCCTTTGCACAGACTGTATATGATGGAAGCTTTTGAAGATTGTGTGAGTCAACATCTAGTCTCAAGTGCTCATTATTGAATGCCCCGTTTCACAAGTTATCATTATGTCTAAAATGTATAAAATAGCCAAAGTTTAAATAGAGTGGAAGGTCTTTGTAATAATAATTCAAATCTAAAAAGTAACTAGTAGTAACTAGAGTTTTCAAATAATTGCACTGGAGTAAAAACTAAAAGTACAATATTTACCTCTGAGGTGCAGTGGAGTAGAAGTATAGAAGTATAGAAAGTTGGAAATACTACAGTAAAGTAAAAGTACCTCAAAATTGTACGTAAGTACAGTACTCGAGTACATGTACTTAGTTATTTTCCAGCACTGGGTCTGTTGAAGGAAAACATCCTGGCATAGCATTAACCACATGATGTGCCTATAGGGTTCTATGTTATAATAAGCAAACAGTCTGTGAAAATAGATCTACATTCTACAAGCTTGCATTGTGATGCGTTGTGAGTTTGTAGACAACAAGAGCTTGGTCAACCATTCATATGTATTTATTTGCTGAATGGTGTGCATTCATTTACATATTTATTGTGGATTTGGGTTTCATGAAACAGTCAGAAGGTAAATAATACAAGGTTAGTTTGTGTTATGAAATACAGAACACTACCAAGTGAAGTTATGAAACTGTATAAATAGTACAATTACAATGTTCAGAAAATAATAAGGGTAATAATAATGTTTTTTCTGTTTATCAGCTGCCCTGCTCTTCCAGAAGTTTGACCTCAGAGCCAGACCCAAGTGGAGGAGGCATCCTCACCACTGAGTTTAAATTGAAAGGTAAAGTACATCTCATATCTCTGCTGTCTGGCAGAAACCAGCTAACTCCAAAAATGATAATTTCTCAGGACATGAAGAAAACCTACTATTTTTACAAAGCAATACTGCCTCAGAGTTGGTATTGTGATGATTATTGTTACATACTTGGGGTGGAGTTAGCTGCTTTAGACCGTTTTTTCATTGGTTCAATATTATTTTAACAAACACACAGACTGATTCATTTATGGAAAAAACTAAAATGAAAAAAGTTAGCTGTTTTCTGCCCAACAGCGACATTTAAACGTCCTTCAGTTTCCCTGAAATATATTCTATTGGTAGCCTTTTCTTTTAAAGCCGAGGCACTGTTAGCAATAACAACAAAATAACCTTGAAATGTAGGTTTATGCATTTGAAGGTTCTCAAGTGTTAATTGTTTCAAGATGCATTGTTTTCTCAACAGATAGAGCATCAAAGAGTGGACACATATCAGGTAACAAAAACATGATATAATGGTACTAGCTGGCAAAGTGTTGTATGATATCATTTTAAAACAATGTGAATACAAATGAAAGAATGTAATTATCTAACTATAACATAATGTCATAGTTAGTTTGAGAACTACATGTATAATTTATAGTATACTATTTGTTACCCTGTTGCTTAAATGTAGTTACAATCCAGGACCTAAACTATGCTTAAAGGGTTAGTTCAGTTTTTTTGTTATAGGAAATACTGGTACTTGCCATTAATATAGTAGTGAAAAGTTATTAATTGATTGCCTGAGTCCCAGTGGGAGTTCTGTTTATGGTTTGGGTGAATATTAAGTAGTTCCTGTCATTTGCTGGGGGGCACTGGGGGCCACTCATTAAAAATATATGAATCCACAAAACTAGTGGCATTTGTAGAGTTGACCTATTTCTACCATATTGTGCAACTTTCGTTCAACTTTCACACCTCTGTCACATGGAACAATGTTATTGTGCTGCTGCTGGCGTAGTGAGACTACAAAACATTGTTCCAACGTTGGTAGAAATAGGTCAACACTACAAATTATGCTAGTTTTATGAGTGGCTCCCAGACCCCCCATCAAATGACTGGAACTACTTCATATTCACCAAAACCAGACCAGAGCTCCCACCACGGGACTCAGGCAATCAATCAGGCAATCAATGAATACCTTTGCAACCACTATTAATCGATTCTCCTACACCAACATCAGTGACTTCAGCCCCCCATTTCTTTTTATTTCCTCTGACAGGCACACCTCTGTGCATCCTGCTGGCGGTCCTGGTAAACATATTATGTCTTGGTTTTGCAAACGGTCCAAGATTACAATGAGGAGAGACCGTGTTTTCATTTCTGCAGCTTCCGTTCCATACATTCTGTATTATAGAAAGTGACAATTTGTTCATGGACAAAATACACACATTATGTGCACTAATAACTATACACATGCACACGAACGAATGAACAAACAACCAACCAACCGTACACACACCCACGCACAAAGGGGAGCGTCAGTCAAGACTCAGGGAGTGTACAGTATAAGTACAGTATAAGCATATTGTGAGTTTTGTAAGCCAGCCTGGAGGTCACTCCCACCAAGGGTTCCCACCGCAGATTTCCACATTTTGTATTTGAAATATTAAGCAAACCTTATGAAATTCACATGTTTTGTTTACAATCTAATCCCCACAATTGCACACACATTTTACGATGCATAGTACCACACACGGAATTAGTATTGCGTTTAAAAAATAAAAAAAAAGGCACGTGTCTGTGTCAGATTAGAAGATTTGTGGCTGAGGGAACCCGTTGTGATGTCACTTCTGTGTTTTAGGACTACAAATGAACTATACTGTGTCTTATTTGATAAATCACAAATATAAATAGTAATTGATACATTTATTGAACATTTGTATGTGAATAATCTTGTTAATATTGCAGGCTACATTATAAGTGCTCTGGTCAAGGTATTGAATATATAAGTGTTTGTGCTCTCATTTTGGATTATGTGAGTTGCCTAGTTTATACATCCTTGATATTGTGGTAATGTGAACTGCATTGCTACTCATGACATGAATTTAACAAATATTAAAGCAAAACAAAAACATTTGCATAAACATATTGTACATTTTTCCTTTTTCTTGCCTGGTGATTTGAATATAATTATTCAAAACACCTCCTGTGTTCTACTGTTCTTTAAACACTAGCTGAAATGAAAAACATGTTTTTCACGCCTAAATCCTTTTTGTCAACAGTCTGTAAAGGGACTACCTTTTTGGCTGCACCTGGGAGTCGATGGTTGTTGACGGGGCGCTTGTTTTACAGGTTAGGGTTAGCTTTAGGCATAGTTTTTGTGAGGTTATATAAGGGTTAGGGTTAACCCACCCTAGTAGACGGCACTGTAAAACAAGCGTCCCGCATCAGCGCCCCGCCGCCCATGGAATTACAGGCTCACCCAGTCCATAACAGTCAAATCTGAATTACTTCCTGTCAAGCAAATATTTCATTTTATAATGCACGATTACAGCTGCAGGTCCAAACCAACCAATTTCATCCAATAAAAATCACGAGTCATGATTTCATTCACCTGTGATTCCCATAGCTCTGATGTCCCTCTTCCACATGCAGCTGACACTAGAGGCCAGTGCTACTTTGTTCTGAATCTATAATCCCAGGTGGTGCCCGGACGGACGGTGCACTACAAACATTCTCATTTTGAACTTAATCAGCAGTACACTGAAATATGCATCTGAAAACATTTGCGGTGAGAAATAGGCAATGCAGAGTAGTGTTTCCGTACTGCCTTGACAAGGCAGTGCAGTTGCATTCAAATCCCGTATCCCGGCCGAGGGTACAGGTCTACAGGATGGTCGGCTGAGACACACCCGACCCTTGTTTTACTAGGAAACGCATCATGATATGGTCACAAGAATCCATTTCATTTAGACTTTTAAGTCTTCACTGGAGTCATCGTCATCTCTGCCGTTTGACCTTTGGTTTTCTGGGCCTTTCTCTGTGTCTCTTTGACCTTTAGTGGATATGATATCAAACATTAATTTAAAAAAAACACACACGGGTCATGTATATAATATTAAACGGTTCACACCAGTAAATACAGTACATACATTGTACTTTATATAGATAGGCTAAGATGCTAGTTTAACCCATTAAAAGCAGAACAGCATTCTGTCTTTTTAGCTACTGTGTAATTGTGTATACACAGCACACAGTATATCATCTTTTGTCAGGTTGAAACCTCAATATGTCCAAAACTGTGTAGCTTTTCAGCTGCTATTTCTGATACTTTTGTATGAGGGCGTTAATTTATGCAATTTATGCAAGTTAATTTATTTCAAGTACGCCCGCTGAACATGACGCTAGTATGTCGTTGTCGTAGGGACATATGAAAGACTTCAGAAATGCGACTGGCTATCCAAGTAACAAGTCATTGCATTTTTCATATAGTTCAGATAACAACTTTACACAATACTATAGACAGTTAGTCTATTTTGATCTGAATAGCATGGATAAAGTTATTAAGATAATCAATGCAAGTAGCAGAACAATGGAAAAAGACAAGTGGAGCTTCAGGCTGTGAGCAGAGGTATAATGGATTAATGACTGTAGAAGCCATTTCACAGTATTTTTTTTTGCATTTTCTGATGGTTATTATTATGATTGTAGTTATAGCTTTGATATCTTATTGGTTAATTGGATTATTGTTTGCCCACCAAAGGGCACACCTCTCTAGGCCAGGGTTTAATTATGGACTGGTGAGGGGGAGAGGGCATGCACCTTGGTGGACATTACAATGTTTTTTTTTTTTACCTGATCCATGAACAACACACCATAATGTGTCTGTTTGTATGATCATTTGCCTGGATTCAGTATATGCAAACCAAAAATGATACAACCTGTAGACATTGATTTATTTCGCCTGTGTACAACCACAAGCCATATGTGCATCAATAGGATTTGTTGGACTAATGTTGAAATAGCCTGGACAGCATTCCTTTTCGGGTTTGTGATCCGGCCGTGAGCGGATGACATCTTTACGTCATGTTGTAGTCATTGTTTTGTAGTCATTAGGCCGGAACTCTCAATCTGGAACTTCCTTTCCCTCAAACCAGAAGAATAATACCTTCCCAATAAAAGCCTTGATGTGGCTGATTTCTAAAATATGAACGTGGGTGTACTTTCCAGAGACTGTTTAGCGTCTGTGTACCATTGTTATCCCACAGGGAAATTCTATTCTCATCGCAGGCTACGAGAGAACGAGTCACGCTTTTCTTGGGAAGGTGTTATTCTTCCCGTTTGAGGGAAAGGAAGTTCCATAATTAGGGTTTCCGGCCTGATGACTACAAAACAATGACTACAACATGACACAATTTAGTAACAAAGACCAGGCTTTCCTCCGAGGTGGACAGCCTGGTGACGCGAGGTTAATGTTGAAATGTTTTTTCATCACACATCATTGTACAGTACACTATCACTATACTTCTAGGAGCAAGAAGACAGTAGCATAATGAAGACAGGAGAAGGTCAGGGCCTCCTCAGGTGAGTTCTCACTATGTCTTGTAATTATGTGTTCCATTCTGCTGTTCTTCTATCAGGTGATAGATTCTGGGCATAAAACACATTCACATGCAAATTGGTGTACAATGTACGTACATTCAACAAGGAAACAAATGTTCCTACCAAATTTAAACCAGTTTGTATACGACAACTCTGTTCAACATGTGGCTGAGTTCATTTGCTGAAGCATTTGCTTTGGGAGACCCAATTAAGGAGCACACGAAAGCCACAAACAGACAGACAGCGGGCAGAGAGACAGGGAGAGAGAGGTAGACCAACAGGTAAAAATGTGAGAAGCTGACATAACCAGACGCAGATACCAGCATCATTATATTGTTGCTTGCTAGTGTTCTGTGTCACGGCATAAGTCTGATTGTCACATGGACGGCTAGAGAGTTGGGAGGGCTAGAGGTCAGTGGCACGCCTACGGAGCCATGAGATGGCATTGGTTCGGAGTGGCTATAGGTGCTCTCTGATGTTTTGGAAATTCCAGAGGAAAACAAGTGCCGTCGTTCCAAAAGTCAGAGCGCCAAGCTTTCTGCACACCGACCGATTCAAGTGCCTTTACACCTTCCTAATTCCTTACACAGTATACTGAAGGATTTCAAACTAGATGACACACACATCAAATTTAGGTCAAACCCCACATACCTCTGATGGTGGTTTGCGGCACTGTGCAGTAGGAGACCCATTGGCACACACTGGGGGGTTGAAGCCTTGTTTGTTCAGTAGCCAGTAAGTCTTTTGACTGCCTTTACCCTGATATGGACATAACATAACACACACACGCTGCACCATCAAAACCTATATGCTGTACATTTGATGGCTAGAATTATGATGAGCATCCAATCACCTTCATTTCAACCTCTCCTCTCTCCTCCAGCTCAAACGATCCTACGCGAGTAAGAATGTCCGCGGTGTCCTGGGATATAAGAATCTTCAGAGCTGTATAAAAGAAACAGTTTGAAGCAGTTGTATCGGTAAGAATAGTGTGTATAGCTGAGATTATTCAAAAACAAGACCTATAAAGGCATATGGCCTCTCTGGCCTCCCTGTATGTTACTATGTGTGAACAAAGCGACACAAATCACAAACGTAATGTTCAATGGTGATGCCTGTGTGCATGTCCTAGTGTAGCCTGGAAACCAGACAAGACCACAGCAAAAAATCTTCCACAGCAGATTTTCTTTCCATGACAAACAAAACATACAGATTTAAGCCAAGATGTAAGCCAAAACATAAGAGCCAGGGAGAAGAAATTACTTTAAAGTGAAGACTGCTAAGGAGCGAGCAGCAGACCCTGTCATGTCTCACCTGCCCTACGATTTGCACAAGTTGATCCTGTGTCTTGTTTAGTCCTATCGTGTGTTGATAGTAATCCACCTGCGTCTGGTTAGTCCTTGTCTATTTATACCTTCTGTGTTTAATGTTCCTTTGGCAGTCTGTAGATGTCACTAGCGCACTGCTCTGGTTCCTGATCTCCTAGTGTTCACAGTAGGCTATATTCTCATAATATGCTCATACTGTGTTCCTAGTCAGGGAAGTGCAGAGAGTGTTAGAGGGGCAAGGGCTGAAATCCCAACAGGGCACTTTTGGACCAAAATAGCAGATCTACAAGCTCACAACGCGTTGCGCTGCGAAGCGTTGAGAGCTTGTAGATCATCAGCTATTTCCGGGGTGCAAGCTATAGTGGAGATGCAGTGTATGACATGGATTTCTAAACAACGTTTGTTCAACGCAAAATACTGTGTTCAAGTTCAGGAGACTTCGGGGGGGAAAAAAAGCAATTCTCCTGAATGCTGCCTTTCCAGTACGGCATGGAAAGGAGTGGCATTTGCATTTCTTTCACCATCAGTAAATGCTGCATTCGTGGTCTGGAGAGGGCAGTTGTTTTACAGACGGGAAAAAGGGCAGGTCTATGTCTATGTGTGCATGTCCCTGTTCCTAGTATTAGTAATACATCTGCTGAATTTGGGTTCTAATGTAGGCCTACATCTCCCGAGTCGCACCATAACACCATAATCCTAACAATTATGTGCGCACATGTCCATATTTGGACATATAATCATCTCGCCAGCCACAGACTTGAACCTCACCATATATAGCAATTAATTAACTATTGCTATCCTCAGCGGGTGTTATTATGAATCACATTTGTGTGATCGTGTCAGACTCACGCAAGCTGTTGCTCTCCATCCGAGAGGCTGTGTTCACCGTGTCCCCGAATAGGCAGTAACGGGGCATAGTGCTGCCCACCACGCCAGCAGCCACGGGACCTACAGCGCATGAACAAAGCCACGTATGCGTTCCAATTTCACCAATGTGGTTCTCAACCTTTTCAGGCCGTGACCTCCCAAAATAATATTTGAACTGAGTAAACATGTTGCACATTAAAGCAAATATGGGGACCTTCCCCCCAGACAATTAAAAAAAGGAATCAATTAAAGAATTATCTCTGACTCGATGTTTTGTACTTGCCAGAGTGTATTCCAATGCGTAGTGCCAGGCTGTCGTTGACCATGTGGGGAATTTTGAAGACCTTGATGGCCATCAGGAAATGCAGAGCCATTTTGGAGATCTCCACAGCGTGTTTGTAGCCATTGCTGATAGGCAGACCACTGGCTACCATGTACGCATCTCCAATGGTTTCCACCTGGAACAGATAGGAGGATCAAATGAATGTTTATTTCAAACATTAAAGGACCACTTCACCACTTTTCAACCTATCTTCATATAATTGGTCCTCACTAATGTTCATGATAAAACAGCACTATTTCTATTTTTCTACTCAGTCCGTGTCTCGCATGGAGGACAGTTTCTGAACCGCCCACAGCCCTCCTATGAGACACAGACTATGAGTAGAAAAATGTTGTGCTGTTTTATCATGAACATTAGTGAGGACCAATTACCGGTATATGAAGATAGGTTGAAAAGTGGTGAAGTGGTCCTTTAAGAAACAAAAGCACGAAAATAATACACAATGACACAAAATAATAATGCACAAGAATTTCATTTAATTTGAACAAGTAATTGTTCGTATTGCCCCTATTTTTTTAACATTTCAAAATGAACTTAAATCAGGTCTCAACACTCTAAGATTCAGAACGACGAGGTCACCGGAATTGAATTTCCCATTCATTTTTCCATAGACTTTTCAAAAAGTATTTATTTAAAGACCTTTAAAGCCTCGGACAAAGCCAACTCGGATGATGACAAATCTATGTGGATGCGTCTATCTACTGTATGTGAATACAATTGGTATGTTCTGGGGAGGAACGCCGGGTGGGGAGGCTGATATCGTTGCACGGCTATGGGCTGGGGTGGCAACCAGGGGCAGCAGGGAGTGTTGGGCGGGAGGAGTAGAACAAAGACCCTACTACGTCCTCCCGGTGGGGGCTCCTCACTGGCAGGTGAGTCGCGAGGATACAACAACAGGGACAACACAGAAATGTGTGTGGGAAGTAATTCATTGGCACGAGTAATTTGGGTAGAAAAAGGGGCTAAAAAACATAATTGGCTAAAAAGAATGCATTTACATTTTTAATCTGGCTCGCATTACGCACTTTGTAGACGTCGTACTGCTTGATGATGTCGTCAAAGAGGCTGTAGAGCTCGTTGAGGAGCGTCACCACCTCCATGGCGGAGCTGACGGAGCACATGGAGGTGAAGCCCACGATGTCCGAGAAGAAGATGGTCACGGTGTCGTAGGTACGAGGCTCCACCGACTTCCCGGCCATCAGTTGGTCTGCGATGTACCTGCAAGACAACAGAAGACATCCGGGCACCTACTGTATAGGCTGCTAATCCCGGCTGACGGCGTGTCAGGGTTTGAGTCTCGCTCCCGCTATGACCTTTGCATGCGTGTCACGCCCCATCTCTCTCTCCACCCATTTCAGACTACTTTAAACTATCAAATAAAGGCAGAAAAAGGCCCATAAATATTAAAAAAACAGAGAGAACAGCAACATAGTCATCATTTTACTTTTCCGTCGACCCATTAAGACTTGAGGCTGATTCGACGAATGCCTTCTAAATCAGTAGTTCTCGCACTTTTAAGATTTTTCCAAAAAACAAACAAAAATCGCCAACGCAAAAACTTAAAAATTATACAGATGCTACTAATGTGATCGTTCTGTGATCATTTACTGTTGTTTTGTGCCAGCTTCTACGGTTAACTACTACACGAGTGAGTGAAATCTACTGCCAACATACGGTGTACCTGAAAATAATCCCTGGAGACAACATTGTTATACGAACAAAATACAACCATCCATGATTTCTTTAACCGCAGAATAAGGTTTAGCTAACATTGACTCAATTATTATTGTTTTTGTGAATACGGAAACGATTCTAAAGATGAAGCCATTGATGGGAAAACGGTCAATGTGTATTTACTGTACAATGCAGTATTTTATTTGGCCATGCCTGTGAATAGACATGTTTTGACAAATGCCTTTATAGACTATGACAAATTAAACATATGTTTTTTGGATGGATTTCCATTCAGAGGACATCCATCAACCAGCGGTCTACACAGATCATATGAAATAGTTTCAAAACTAAACTTCAGCAAGGGGTGAGAATAAATTGTCAGTTTATCCATATAACATGCTTCTGAAGTTGTGCAGAACAGTTGCACCATAATCGATATGTAGTTATAAACAGTATACTTAACCAGAGCAGTGGCCTTGTGGTTAGAGTGTCCGCCCTGAAACTGGGAGGTCATACCAAAGACTGTAAAAATGGGACCGAATGCCTCCCTGCTTGGCACTCAGCATCAAGGGGTTGGATTGGGGGTCCAATCAGCTTAATGATTCCCGAGCGCGGCACAAGCTGCAGCTCACCGCTCCAAGAGATGGGTCAAATTTCACTGCGATATCGTGTGTGACTAATAAATAAATTGTTAGAAATTATATTATTAGTCCATGGAGGCCTTTGAGATACATGGTGTCAGTGCTAATATATACCATTGTTACCTTGGCAACATGCTAGAGAGGAGTTTGTCTGCTCGAGCCTTCTCTACTGTAAGCTGATTGGTTCTTTCCTCCACAACTTCCTCCAGATGGTTTGCATATTTCTCCAACTTCTCTACCATGTTGTCCAGTATATTTACATGACTACAAAATAAGGTCATAAGCATCGTTAATAAAAATATTAGAAGATAATATACATATTAACTGAATGTTCACATACATCACAGAGAATTGTTTAAATAAAAATAATAATAAATAATAATAATTAATTAAAATATATGCTCCACCTGACCTGTCCGGACTGGCCTCCTTCAGCTGTCTCCGTATCACGCTGAATGGTGGTCTGGTGTCGGGGCTCTCACTCCAGCAGGCCCTCAGCAAGGCGTTCAGCTTCTCGTCGCACAGCTGGTCAGACAGCGTCGGTCGGAGGGGACCGCCCAGGAGAGGGGTCTGCAGCTGTTTGATAATCTCTGTGGACAAAACGGGCTCTTGTTTTTTGTATAACGGATGGACCACCACCACCACAACAAAGCAACCTTCACATTATGACCAGACAGTGGCCTTGTGGTTAGAGTGTCCCCCTGAAACTGGGAGGTTGGGGTTTCGATTCCGAAGACTGTAAAAATGGGACCCAATGCCTCCCTGCTTGGCACTCAGCATCAATGGGTTGGATTGGGAATGGGGATCAAATCAACTAATGATTCCCGAGTGCGGCGCACGCTGCGGCTCACCGCTCCAAGAGATGGGGGTCAAATGCAGAGAACAAATTTCACCACGGTAACGTGTGTGACTAATCGGTAGGACTTTGACTTTGACGGTGTCGTGCTAACCTTTGGGCTCCAGGTTGATGTCGTGGTATGGGCCCGCCTCAGCACTGTGGATAAGTTCTCGCATGATGATGGCAAAGCTGAAGACGTCACCCTTGGGCGTCCCGTTAAATGGGACACACACCTGTCTCAGGAGCTCTGGAGCTGTCCAGTACATCTCTGGGACACAGTTACAGGAAACACAGACACTGAGACGTCTCCCTTTTTAAACTGTAAGCGCCTACTGAACTGAACTGCAAAGGAATTGTTGTATTGGAGTGATACAATTAATACATGCAAGGTTAATCTATGATATTGTGCTGTGTTAATGGAGTATTCAGTGATTTGGGTGATTTGGAAGGAAAAAAACGGTCCGTCCTGGTAACAAGATGTGCACATGCACATGCTCTACAGTGGGGGGTAAGTGCAACATGCCAACAGCATGGAGGAAGGCCCCTCTCTATCCTGATTGGATGAAGGCTTTCTCACCCGCCATCAAAACCGAAACTAGGGTTTTTTTGACCCCATGGGCTCACTGGGGACGGGGAGGAACTCCTTATATGGTCAGCACACTCTATAGTAGGGGGGATTATCCAAAACAATGGGGAAAAAGTGATATTTGAATTAAGTAAAATCACTGAATATACCTTTAAACCATATGCATTTCAGTATGTCCGTGCACGAATGTCATACCTGCACGTTTGGATCTTCTTTGGGTCTCAGTTAAGTTTTAGCCTAAGCACTTCATTATCGCCGGAATTGCCAGAACATATTTTGAATGGTCGTGGTGGCTAGCGATGCAGGGGCTGACTCCAGGCTTCAGCCAGTATATACGCACCTTGAATAATGTCCTGCACCTCGAATAATGTCCCTTATGTATATATAAAGCACAGTCTATAATATATAATCTCAGGTAGGCCTACTATGTGTAAATATAATGTTGCATGGCTGTACAGCCTTTATAAGCAAACACTTGTGATTTGACAATAAAAGCTGATTCTGATTCCGATTAAGTTAAACGTCAGATCAACTAATACGTTTCCCATAAGCCTTTCACTGACCTTCATATGGGAGATTCTCCTGAGAGATGACTCTGGTCTTGGTCCCCTGTTTGAACTCCCACAGTCCGAAGCCAGACAGTTTAATCTGGAGCCGGCTGTCCACCAGACAGGTCTTGGGCTTTAGGTTCCCATGGGACTTCAGGTGGCTCTTGTGAAGGAAATCCATTCCCTTCATATACCGTATTAATGAATGGGTTAAAAGCTTGAATTGGTTCCAAATAGATGTGCAACGGTATAAAACTGGAAATTGGCCATATTGGCCATAAAAATGCCATGTCGGTATCTAACCGATCTCAAAATAATCCTGATTATTTTCACCGATATTGATGACGCAATAATAATAATAATAAGGGTAATAATAAGGGTAATAATAATAATAATAATGGTGCATTTTTATAGCGCCTTTATCCTAGGCGCTTTACATACAGTAGATTGTGCATTGCATTCACCATCCACACACATACACCGATGCCAGAGGAAACCATGCAAGGCACCAACCTGCACATCAGGAGCAATTAGG